>JXSR01S015059.1:9024-22609 GCA_000969725.1 Ophiothrix spiculata | reverse complement strand
AACCAGGTAACCACCCACATTACCAAAAAGGTAAGACCTCGACAGGTCTTGAGACTTGCTATATAGGGTATCAAAATCAACCTGTTACTTTGCAAATCTCATATAGGGTATCAAATTTGGCTTTTAGGTCTTTGGGTATCAAACTAAGAAAGAATGGTGGAATTAATAATGATGGTGCCTTAAATGGTCAATAAAACTGCTTCAAATACCTAGAAACGCTTCTTAAAAGTGTTCAATTGGTGTGCAGTTATATTTTACCTATGATTTCTTGTGTTTCATCATATTTGCGTACAGTCTCAGATACAGTATTCATTTGAACAGGTATGGTCCCGGATAGGGTATCCATCCATTCGAACAGATATGGTAGATTTATGGTCTCGGATAGGGTATCATTTCACCTATTTTTGCCAATTTTTGGTCTCGCATAGGGTCACCTTCGGAACCTGCAGAACTTAACTATCAGTTACCCCCCCTTCCCTGGGACATATATGCAGGCATTACTTTTTACACACTGCCAATTTGTAATCATTTGACACATTTTTATTTTAGGGCACATAAAATTTTAAACTTTTGTGGTACACACTATTTTTCATGGAATATTAATTTTCATG
Organism: Ophiothrix spiculata; assembly: GCA_000969725.1. Classification (NCBI taxonomy): domain Eukaryota; kingdom Metazoa; phylum Echinodermata; class Ophiuroidea; order Amphilepidida; family Ophiotrichidae; genus Ophiothrix; species Ophiothrix spiculata. Next base: position 21,998 of record JXSR01S015059.1, on the reverse strand, counting down.
CTCAATTTGTCAAAAAGTGTGAAAACAAATATGGTGCAAAAAATTACTTGCCATAATGGGATATGGAATTGTATCAGACAGGTTAGCCTCTATATTAGTACCTAGTGCTCAATATCAAAACATACATCCATAACAAGGATAATAAAATGAGTTTTGTCAAAAATGTATATTTTTAAAAGTTAAGTCATTTGAAAGTTGGAATTTGTTTTTAAGATAGTTGTTGGCTGATTTGGAAATGTAAAAAACTTTTAAATTGGCCAGTAATTATTTTGTTGAACTATTTTGTGCAGAGAAGTGCGTGCTTCCTGTAATCTCATTGGCTGACATTTTTTTCATTAGAATAATTTCGCTGTTTTAAGTATGGTGTGATATCTTCAATGAAGAATTTCTTTTCTGAGCTGAGAAACATCATTATCAATATTTAACTGAGGAGCGGGCGACTGCAAGTTTTCCCTAGCTACAACGATCCCCGGGCAGCCGTTTCAGATAACTTTTTCTGGGCTGGGTATGTATTTTTTATCACAGAAAGGTTTTGTATGCAGAAAGAGTATACACTGCCTTCCTGGTTCCTCCTCCCATGTGTAAACGCCAACATTTTCGTGCTCAGTAATTTTCGTGCATGGCCAATATGGGACAATTTTGTGCGTTTTTATTTTCACGCACGTGACCATTGGCTAAGTATGGAATTCCCTTTGTAACAAATACACATTAATTTTCTCGGTGCATTTATTTTCGGGCTAACCCAATTTTGCGCGAAAAGCGTGAAAATAAATGTAGCGCGAATACCACTTACACAGTAATGCATACTCTTTGCATGGTCCATCTTCAGGTAACCAGACCACATGATTGCATCAGCGTCGAACTCGATATTTTTAATACTCATAGCGAGACCAATATCTTTGAGTATCATGCTTAAAAATCCATCAAATATTATCATTATGTCAGAGATGTCAGTTTTCAGGAAATTTCCTGATTTCAGGAAATTTTGCTTAGTTTATCCTGTAAAAAAGAATAGGAATATACCTACTTTCAGGAAATTTACAAGCATTTCAGGAAATTTTGGTAACACTGACCGGCATCTCTGTTATGTTCAAAATCTGATATTTTGTATTCTGTCCGATATCCCTGTCTGATTTTATTATAATATTGGATAGATTGAGCCCATATTTATTGGTCGAGCTATATGAGTTGTAAAAATATTGGGCAAGACGCAAAACTCATAGTGAGACCAATAAATATGGGACAAAAATAATACAATTTTATCATTATTGTGCTCAGGATCCAAGTTTCTCCACACTTGGGTCCTTCAAAGCATAATAATACTGTAAATCAGACAGCTTAGAACATAATAATGAAAAAATGTGGCAGACGATATCTAACGTTCTACACCAGTGGTAAAGCCTGATTCAAAGTAGAGATCTGGAGGCATTGGCCACTTTTTCAATTCTTGTAATGTTAGCATAATTCTACACTCCATAATAAACCAAGAAGGAAAACCAAAGTCACTGTTAAATGCGTAAATTTCAGTAGTGTGTTAAGCATTATTGCTTATTAAATTGGTGAAGATAAATAAAGCCCTTGGTAGCAGTTATATTTTGTGTTCACATGATATAGTACGAATATTGTGCAATTTAAAAACATTTCGAAGCCAAAAAATATGTACGGTAGTAATGTAACCTGTAAATAGTGTAGTCGGATATTTTATTCTTATCTTTAATGGTGACATATTCTGGCCAGTACAGCTTCAAAGTAAGGCCAAAAAAGTATTGTTTGTTTGTCCTCATCCAACCGACTGTCCAAATTTGCCCTGAGTTTTATGAAGTTTATTAACACTCTTATTTGAGGATTTTTCATACAGAAATCATTGAGAAAGTCTTCAAATCAGAAAAATATGACATGAATTGGCATGTACTGTATATGGAAAACTTCTTACGAATCAGCAGTTTATTGTTCTTATAAGTTACATGTATATATATTTTGTATTTCAATTTTTCCATTCTTAAAGTTGAGTTTCAAGTACAATTTTTGTTTGTAAAAAAAGCCTATCTGTCAACCTTGCCTTTTCACCATCACATTATTGACAAACAAACAATATTTTTTTGGCCTAAGAACGCAGTATATGCATTAAAATAACATGTCGGTTACTTCCTTTTACCATGTACGATTGGTTGGTATTCGGGCCGGGTTTTTGCCAATCATACATCGTATCTTGTCATAATGCGCGAATATTGAAAACACGCATACATGCCTTGCGTGCAGGTCGGGGTATCATTTGCGTAACGTATAAGTTGCACGGTTTGTCTCGAGATCTACACGCAACCGAATCTCAGCACTTGGTGTTGAATTTGGCAGGAACCAAGTGGACCTGAATATCCCCAGTTTGAGCTCCATGGCTGACGATGCCTTTTACATGGGCAGGTAGGCCTAAACAATGTCTGGTATCTCCCCTGTAAATCTATGCTTTGTTTGCAAAAGTTTGTTCTTAAAATCCTTTGAAAATTGATCCAAAACCTTATTTTTCTTTGGGAACACGGCCAGGTCCCCTTTAAAAGCTTTACGCCAAAAGCATCCTTAATGCGGCTTACACCCTGTCTCTCTTCTGGATCCAGCCTGGGTATCCGGCATGGATTTTAGTGTCAAAATCAGGTGCATTCTGGGATTTGTTCAATTTTGTCTATAATTGTCCATACTTGTAGGAATAAGAAAACATTAACAGAACAATTTTATGGTGTGAAGTCTTTATGACTATGAGAAGGTGCTAAAACAATATGACCAATTAATAGCTTTAAATTAGTTAAGAATGTTTATTGCAGCAAGTTTATTCTAAAGATAAAAAAGTATGTACAACTTTAAGATGCCTTAATTTATTTAATGGATGGTTTATTGTAATTAATTAAAGATGGATTTATTGTTTAAGATTGATGCTAATACATGTATGTGCATAATGGTTTTTTTTCTCTCTCTGAACAGTGGGAGAAGGTAGAGTAGTATCAGTTTTATTTTTGCCATTTGTAATATTATTAAAGGAGCATGGTCCAATTGCCTCAACTTTTTTTTTTAAACTTTTTGAGATATTGTTACCAAAATATTGCTCATATATTATTCTCATAACCCATGTGAAATTCAATGACTGAGTTGTGTTTTGGCGTCATATGAAAATGTGTCTAATTATGGTAACCATAATTCTATACAGTAACATATAGGAAACTCTGAAATGCAATACTGGCCTTAAAATCAAAACCATTTGACCGATTCAGCTGAAATTGGAAATTTTGACCTCTTTCATATGACATTGAAAACTAAATTTTGAAAAATTGGACCAAGCTCTTTTAACTTGTATAACTCATCATTTGGATGCAAAAGTCATGATTGCATCAGCTGCCATTGTTCCATTGTTATTAATTTTGCATTTAGTCTAGGTTCTCCGCAGGGGACTGCCCCCGGGGGGGGGGGGGGGGGGGGGTTTTCAAAAAAATTTGTACGGGTATGTGCCTGCCGGTCTCCGAAAAACTGATACGATATTTTTGGCTCAAAAACCCACCCATCAGTATACCAATTTTAATGGAAAAGCACCCAATTTTTCTCAAATTGGGTGCTTTTTTTGCAAATTTTTCCAATATATACCTTGTCAAGGATACTGCAGCCACAATGATCCTGTGCTAATTCAGACAGCTTATCTGAGCTTGACATATTGTCCGCAACTCCCACGATATGTTGGATGTATCTGAGGAACAGGGTTTGCTGCCTTCCTGGCTTTCTTTTATTTAGTATCATTGTATAATGGCCAGTCCTCCGTCAGTGGATTTTGAATTGGTTCCTTTTTAAGAACCCCTGACATGGTAGCTCAATTTTGAGGGTGTTTTTTTGCATTCTAGTGACATAAACATAACATATGGCAGCTATTGCAGATACAACTTTCTTGCAGTCCCATGACAAACTATAGTTTTTATAACAGTAAATATATCTATATGTAATAAAACAGCTCTATTGTATAGTTTGAACTGTGAATGATTTTGTTGGATCATGGAATTATCTCCTAATTCCATGGTTGGATGGACAGATTCAAAAGTGAAATACTAAACAGCCTCTGTATTTTAAACCACCTTTGCCAGTTTAGAGGTAATCAAGTTTGACGAGCAAAACCAACTGAAACTCTGCAAATGAATATGTGTTGGTAGAATTCATTAGAAATGGTTTAAAACTGAGCAACAATTTACAGGTATATATTTCTGTTTTGTATATTTTGGTTGAACCCCTGACCATCCTCAGCGGTGTGATGCTTGATCCTCGGTCTGCATTTTTTATCGCGCGAGGTTGGCTTTATCCACCCGAGCGTGATAAAAATACGCCGACGCATCGGATGCAGAGTTGTTGATTCGCGATGAACAACTCTGTGGCATGTTTGAATACCTTTCAAAAACGAAAATCTTCCTGAAAACGTATCAATTAAATTCTAAATGTTTTCAATAAAAAAAACAAAAAACAGACAGGTCTATACTCATCTTCATAAAAATATTTAGCATAATCTGAAGCTAGGTGCTACAAAAATGTAGTTTATGAATGTTTGCTGCTTTGACGGTTTCCCAAGCATCGGGCTTTTGCACGTACTAAAAGTGCCCCACGCGCGATGAGCAGTGCGCCGCACTGACTTATGTGCACTTCGTAAACGTACCTCCGTTAACACTGTGCCGTGCGTGACGCGCTAATTTGAATATCAACCGTGGAAATCTGAAGCTGTTGAGAGTTTTGTTTAGAGTCTCTATACTTACGCTTACCTCTTATTTTGCGATGCAAAAGTTTGTCTTCCCTGCATAGCACAGAAACATTTTCAAGTTCTGGTTCATGTCTGGTTTTCTGACCATGCATTTTCCATTGCGTTTTCATGTTGCCGGCTGTTTGCATTTTGAGTGTGAATTCATTTGCGGTGCCGTTTGCGTTAAAAATTGTTGCAAACAAAATGCATTTTAAGAATTAATGCAGCATAAGTGTGGCCTCACCTCCATACGCGCACATTAGGCCAAAAAAAATTAATTGTTGTGTTGCCCTCAAGTGGGACTTCTGAAAAATTGAGTCGGTCGGTTGGAAAATATATATTTTTTTTTAATTGTTTTTTTAAAAAGCACCTAAAGTACCAAATTTGGGTGCATTTTCCACTATTTTCAAAATATTTTCTCAAAAAACACCCAATCTGAGCAAAATTGGGTGCTTTCCCGACCCTAATATTTTTTTTTTATTTTTGAATATTAAAGGTTGGTCGCTGAGGGCAACATAACAATTTAATTTTTTTGGCCTTGCATACTATGAAAAGTGGACATTTTCGTGCAACATGTACCAAGTACAAAACTTAAAGTATCATTATATTTATTCATTATGTAAGCTGTTAATGGAGAAAGTTTCAAAGTGGTGAAAATAAGAATATAGCTACAGTTGATAAAATTTGTCAAAGTACTAAAATTTTCACTTTTACCTTTCTGTATCCAATTAGCTTTTACGATGCTGAATTATCTTGTTGAGGGACCATTCACACACACTCGTAAGGGGGCATATTGGGCATATTGAAAAACATTTTCGCCAAAAAGTATCAGAAAATTTGATGTCCACCCCCATTTTAATGACAAAAATTAGTGGTCATTCCCATTGAAGTTCATTTCAAGACTTCCTTTCAAGAGTTAATGTTAAAGTGTTCCTTTGTTAAATCAGCCCCCCCCCCCACCGGGCAGCCCCCCCCCCCCCATCAAGTGTTTGTGAACAGTACCTGAGTGTAATTAACAGTCATACACCTGTACAACAAATTGTATCAATTTTGTAACTTTTCAAATTTTTGATTATTCAGATGATGAATAATTCTTAATTTTTTCCCTACAAAGTAAAAACGCAGCATGTGCATTTATAAAGCATAGCAGATACAATTTCAGTTGAATGTACTCCCATGTTAGAAGGTCGCATGTACATAAGTTTGATGTGGTAGATACTGCCTGTAAAATAATTGGTCGTTTGCTCATTTGTGCAGGATTTTTCAAAGTGAAAGTGAAGTAGCTTGCAATTGATCTTCAATACACATACTGCATTTTTACTTTGATGGGCATAATTTTAAAGCATCACCATCCATGTACTAACTTTGTTTCAAATATCATTCAAGCTACAATGTATAATAGGCCTATTATATAAATAACCAAATATAATAGTCAAATCTGTTTTGTACTAAAACAATATTTCTTGTATCAGTAATTTGTTACCATGGTTACGGTACTTAAACCATCTCATAAAACATGTACAGGGTGATTATAAATACCATTATTAATATTATATTCAGATATATTGAACATGTATGAGTCCTTAATGCAGAAATATATATTGACATCATATAGCCCCCTATTTGTAGAATTTGTGAAGCTGGGATATGCTTGCAGAATGTTTCTTTGCCCTGGTCACTTGGTTACTAATGGGCCTTAGACGAACATATTACCTAGAAATATCAGATTACTTCCTCGCAGGACAGCGCACCTCAATCGTGAGTCGCTGTCTAAGTTCTAGCCAAGAGTTCTAGCTGCCCCAAATATTACCACAAAACATCCATGTCAGCTATCAGGTCGTTTGGAAATCCGATTATTTGGACTGGGTCTTGCATATAGCAACGTTTTGATTGGACCCTAAGGTCTGTATGCACAAAAGAAGTTTAAGAGTTAGACCAGGTTTAAAGTTAGACCTGGTTTAAGGGAAATTTTGTATCACAGATAAATAGATTTTCCTCAACCAATATTGTCATATTTTATGTTGTTTGTAAGATTTGTAGCTGGGTTTTGAATTTTGAAAGTTGCTGTAATTCAAAAATGTCACAAAAGGTCCTTTTAAAGCAGTAGAAATTTTGACTTAGACCGGGTCTAACTTTAAACCTGGTATAACTCTTAAACCTCTTTTGTGCATACGGACCTAAGATTCCAGATCTCAGTGCTCCCATGCTGTCTATAAATCAACCTCGGCTCAGTTGCTGGCCGTTAAGCCACTGCTGTAATCTTGTACATATTCCGTGTCGATAGAGACATCTGCACTGCACAAAATCTTCCGCATTATCGCAACAAGTAACGTCCGCTCGTGCTCAAGTAACGGGGGTTCAGAGAGATAACACACAGGTACATCACTCTGCCCCACAAGTAAAAATTCAGTATGTGCATGCAAAGCAGATGCTTCCTATGATTGTGTAATTTAACTTCAATCCTTTCCCATTGAAAAGTTTTATTTACACATGTTTGATATATAGTAGATACTTATGAATAAGGTTCATTGTTCCAAATCCAAGAAAATTGAGTAAAATATACTCACATTTTAGTGACGTTTCATTGTCCAAGACGTCAGTGTTGAGAGATAAACAAAGTTGCCAGTCTGATGAAGTTGTTAGCTTAACGATGAAACGTCACTAAAATCTGAGTATATTTTACTAAATTTTATTGGATTTTGAACAATGAACAATATTCATATGTTTACGAAACAATCCAGATGAACTTATTTAAAGATATATATAGTAGATACTGCCTGAAGCTATGAAAGAGAATTGATCGTCTGCTCATTTGTGCAGGATTTCTCTCAGGGGAAAAGAAAGTAACTTGCTATATCTGCAATTATACACAAACTGCGTTTTTACTTTGTGGGGCATCTATAGATATGGGTACGTAAAGATTGATTAGCTGATATTCCTCGAGTGTGTCTGAAATATTACACATGTATCCCAATTGTGTAGCTAAGAATTTTTAGGTGTAAATAAAATTTGTTTGTTAGCTATACAAATGAGAGAAAAAATGATATGTGACCTGTCATATCAAAAGGAGGCACTTGTCTAAACCTACATGTTTTTCATTTCATGACATTGATAACACCCATGTTATGCCCTGCTTTAGATTGAATATTTCTTTTTAATTGATACAGTGGAACCTCGTTAACACAAAGTCACTGGGGCCAAAGAGTTTAGTTTGTGTTATCAGTATTTTGTGTTATCCAACTCAATTCACATAGGAAATCAATACTTGGGACCTGACACCTACTTTGTGTTATCAGGGTTTTTGTGCTAACTGATTTTGTGTTAACGAGGTTCCACTGTATATCAATTTATATCTTGTACAGTGTGAATATGATATCATTTCAAACTAAAAGAAATACTCAATTCGGTTGTGGAATACCTTGGTATTATTTTCGTCATAAAAGGAGAAACATTTAGGTTCCAACAAGTGCCGTCTTTTGATGTGCCGAGTCACATATTTCATATCTGTGATCTATACTTTTCAACACCAAATAGGCGGGCCTCTTCACATTGTTAATTGATACAGATAAGCGCGTGTGTGTAACTCAACTGCAGGAGACGCAGTGCGCGTTGCACGTGTGACTCGCGCATCATTATCTACGGCGCACGTGTAACTGGGATTATGTTTACTTGCGGATGAAGAAAAGCCTCATAATTCCCGCCTATTTAGATTAAGTGTTGATCAAAGTATAGTCTGTACAAATTTGCCATACTCTTTGGAGTGATTTTCAAGCCCTATATATATCAAAGCATTATTAGTACTGATGATATCTCAGTCGGGTTTCCCTGATGTACATCTTTTTACAAATGCACTAACAGAGAGTCCTGGAGATACTGTCCAGTCCTGCTTTAGTGTCTACTAATTATATTCCAGTGTACAAAAAAATAATTAATTAAAAGCAGTCTCTTTTTATCAAATTTATATTATCAATTATAAATTGTCAATTGTAGCAGCTTAATGTTAACGTGGGATTGTTATTGAACTTGTAGAATTGGAGACTAAAGGGGAAACAAAAATTTATTGGACAATTTAAACAAAAATCCATAGTACAAGTTGCATTTACAAACAATGGGCCCTGTAATATGGATTTTTGTTTATAATAATGTTAGGGTTGGAACGGATGGAAAATAACAGTATAGAATGTCAATGTTAAAATCACCAATAAGATATGACAATAAACAAAAATACATAGCAGTGTTGCATTCACAAGTAATGGGCCCTGCAATATGGATTTTTGTTTTTTCTGTCCAATAATTTTTTGTTTGACCTATAATTATGTTATGTTGAAGAATTTAAACTGATACTCAAAGCAAAATATTGCTCACCTTTGAGAGCTTTCGGAATGTAGCACTATTCCCTGTTCACTCAAATGGTAGACTGGTGAAATGCCGCTAGTTATTGATCAGAAATTATTATGTTAGTTTGGAAGTTTGTTTATATAGGAAATATAAAGATGTGTCTTGTGCAACAAAGCTGATCCTCTGAGTTTCACATTTTGTGATCATCAGACATTGTAACTGGAAATATGTTTCTTGCAATGATTGGAAAGTACAGGGTGTCTTAAAAGTCGTGTAACATTTTAAAATGTTACACTTAAAGTGTGAAATGTATTTTGTAACCTGTAATTGAAAACACATTTTGAAAGGGGATTTTTTTTTACTCAGAGAGTGACACATCTTTTAGAACTCCCTGTACGAATAATCAATGGTGTATTAAATTATGTCCATTTTGCTAATAATAACCAAAATATTTGGGTCTTTGATAGATGAAATTTTGGTTTTGAAAAAGTCCAACCCCCGGGGTCCAACCCTGTTAATGTTATTGGTAGATACGTCACTTACCCATTAACTGGTGGGTGAACTTTGATATTTCACAACGCTGACCTACATACACATATATGTGCACATCCATGCATACTCTAAGATTTTTTTTAAATATATCTGCTTAACAAAATGTTATTAAACAACACACGGAATCAAGAATGATGATTTGGGTGAAAATTCAGCGCCTGTTCTCTGCTTGCAATCCCACCCTAATTAAGTGTTGATGCTTGTTAAGTTATGGAAGAGAATTGATCGTCTGCACATTTGAACAGGATTTCTCCATTGGAAAAGGAAGTCCCTTTCAATTAATATACAATGCAAATGTGTTTTTTACTTGGTATGGATTAAAAATGTCAGATGCCATCTTTTGAGAGAGGAGGGAGGGAATCCCAGGGTCTTGATACAGACGTTCAACAGAAATCAGAAATTGATGAATGTAATTGGTATCCCACATTCAGACAAAGTTTGGTAACTCCAGAATTTGAAACAATATTCATCGAATTGTTGAAATGTAATGTTTGTATAAAAGTCTTGATTTTACAAATCAAGAAAAATGATGTTGATGTGGTAAAGTAAATCAATTTTGTACTTGTAGCCGTTAGGATATTTTACGATCAAGACGATGTTGAATCGAAGCATTATTGATACTGTGTATTGAAGAATTCTTTTATAACTTTGGTATTATGAAGTGTGAATGGTAGTTTAAGAACATTTTTTCAAGATGAATTTTTTAAACATGTTAGTAATAAGAATGGTGGTAAATATCTAAGGAGAAAAATGCCTTGTAACGTGCAATATTGTTTATAAAGGGAATATTTTCTATCCAAGATAAATGTTGCTTGAATTGATGTATCAGTTTTTTGTTAAAATCAATTGATAATTGCCTTGTTTAATGCTTAATGATATTTCACTGCATGCACTCAATGCCAATATAATTGGTATCACATAATTGTATAGTAGCTCTGTTTTTCATGTCACAGTATGTCATGAGTTTGCATGGTATAACATTTGTATCGATAAATTTGACAATTTTTATGATTTGTAACCCCTCTATGGTATTAATCCATCCTTAGGTTACGATTATGTTTGGATTTATATAGGAATATGTAAGGGCCAAACTATAGTCGGCCTTCAAACAAAATTTTCGCTATCAAACATTTTTGTTTTGACATCAAACTATGGGCGGCCATATATGTCAAAAAGTGTCAACAAAAGAAAGGTGTCTAAAAATTGATAACGGTATCTATTACAACGAAAAGGGTGTCTAATATACCCATAAGGTTGTGTAAAATCCATAATGGTGTCTACTAATCCTAAAATTGATATGTTACCCAAAATGGCATGTGGAATCAAGAATGGTGTCTAAAACCAACAACACATATGGCCGCCCATAGTTTGACGTCACAACAAAATGTTTGATAGCGAAAATTTGGGTTGAAGGCCTACTATGGTTTAGCGCTAACAAGGAATTAAAAAAAAGGGGAATCGACACTCATTTTGACTAGCGCATATTCAAGCTATGGGTATGGTCGCGAAGATTGGGTTGAGTTATTGTATTGCACCTTTGGATATCAGATTCTGAAGTGACACCCTAAAATTCTCTGAAATTGAAATCCGGGGACAATCAACGTATCTAGCTCAGCAAAAGTTGCAATCAATAGAGGCTGCTGGAAACGTTGACATGGTTTGCACGCACTGTATGTGCGTAAAATCAAGCTTTATGTGATATGTTCAACCATCTTGTTTTGAACACTGAGTCTGGGTGCAATAATTCAGCTCCATGTGCGACAAAAAATGGTGGCAAGTAGAGATTCCCTGATCTGAATTGATGATGGATGTTGTAAGAAGCAGAGAAATATGTACTACATCTATGTGTGTGTGTAACGATAAGTGTAATTAGGCTTATGGGTGGTGCTAAAGTTCTTTCTGTAAAAAAAATGCCCATTTGTAGCCAATTAGAGGTCTAATTGGTTACGATAGCAATCAGACAAAATCAAAAACTGTTTTTTCAAAAGTAGGCATCATGGTCTACAATAATGGTGTACAACACAGGTTGGCATGCACTTATGGAAAGTGAAGACTTTTAAAGTTTAGGCCCATTCTGACTTGATTTTCTCCAGATGCAAAATTCACTATCGTATTACTGTAAACGCCAATATTTTTGCACTTAGTAAATTTCCCGCACAGATATTTGAATCATTTTCCACGTTTGAATGTTTGCGCTCATGATATTTTTTATGTGCGGCGGTATATTTTTTGTGCTACATTTTCGCGCAAGGCGAGCTTAGCGCGAAATTAAATGTAGCGCGAAATATACCACTTATACAGTATTGTCTCTGTCTCAAAATTGAGCACTGCCATTGGTCAGTCGGATTCCGTGTAAAGAAGTAAAATCACACGCAATGACTGAGGATCACTAATAAAATTGTATGATTTCAATTGCATCTGCTTATCTTATTAAGCTTACAAGCTTACTGACCCTTCCCACAAACCCCTCTTGTAATAGCTGTATTAGTGTAAGTACCAATAATTGTAGGGTACCCTTAACTTATTTTGTATAGGTGGTAAGGAATGTATTTAAACTATTAACAATGTTTCAGTATTCTTGTAGTGTAAGACATCATCCTAGAGCTATCTTAATCATAAAGTAGACCTTTGCCCCTATATCGCAACTTGCATGGTTTATATACACTGGTTCTTTGTTTTCTATTGGTTCCTATACTATTCATAACAACTGGCACAGGCTAGTGAATAGTTAAAATTATGACCGTCTGTGTGGAGTCGTGAAAGCCAAAAGAAAACGGGGACCAGCACAGTGCAGATACTGTTTCTGATGTTGTAATATCTATCTTTTTGCCCACATGGATTGACCAGCTCAGCTGAAATTCCCACTGTTCCATCCATTGTAGCCGAGAAAACAATTAACAGAAAAGGAAATTCAGATCAAATCTGGCCAAATGTACACAATTTAAAAAAAAAAAAAGGGGGGGGATACAGAAATTGATTGATTGGTGAAACCTGATTGACCCCTCAAAAAATCTTGCCAAACGATGACAAAAACCTAATAAATCTCTTTTAAAGTCAAAAATTATCATAGGGTGCTCCTCTAAAAACAGAATTCCTAAAAAAGCCTCATGTGTTATGAGCAGATCATGGTGATGTTTGGGTAAGATTTCTAGTTATGAAGTATGAACAAAACTACCAATCTACCCTTAATTTGTTCATATGTTACACCAATCAAACAATTTTTTGACCTTATCTAGATGGATTTTTAAAAAAATAACAGCAGCATGAACAAGTTTTGCTGATAAATATTTATGCTAAGTGAGTAAACTCGCTGCAGAGAAAAGAATAATTA
>JXSR01S015058.1:69031-86013 GCA_000969725.1 Ophiothrix spiculata | reverse complement strand
CGACATATAGAGTGAAAAACTCAACATAGTTTTGTCATGCGAGGCGTGCCATAACAGACCAACGCCCGCCTACTTGTGTCACTTTGACCCAGGTCACGCCAACAAATCATTGACAACAACCGCATAATAATTTCAACGGGTGCGTCCTTTGATTGTACTTAGTTAGTAGAAGGTCAATTATATACTAAACTTTGGTCCCTAAAGAAGGTGTTGTATAATTATTGGGAGTTGCCGTAGCTGTCATGATACTCTCGATTTGGGTGCATTTATGAAATAATTGCCCCCGCCTCATCTGAACAGGAGTTTTTAAAAAGTTAATGTAAGACATGGCATTTACTAGGCTTGGGAAGCATATCATTTATCTTACACCAATTATCTAAAGCAACCAGATATTATTGGAGCTGATGATTGTCTGTTTTTGCTTTAATGATCTCCGCCAGGGTGAGATCATCGACAAATTACCATCGATCATCAGTTGTCTTGGCAGCGTCATTGACCATCACAGTGAAAATACCAGGACCCAATTTTGTGCCCTGTGGCACGCCACAGGTGATAGTTTTTAGGCTAGAAAGTTGATTTTTGAACTTCACACACTGTGTACGATTTGCCAAGAAACTACTGATCGTAGGTACTATAGATGGTCTCACTCCAGAGGAGATAAGTTTTGTAACGGCAATATTATGATTGATTCTATCAAAAGCTTTAGTGAAGTTCACTGCCACCAAAGAATCATAATTAGATGGTTTCTATGCCAGATATAACTTTATACAACATATCAACAAGATAATGTGTGGTACTTGAGCTTTTAACATAGCCATACTGTTATTCGTCAAGAAATTGAGTGAAATCATTCCTCAACCATTCAGCAAAAAATGATTCAAACACCCTCCCCAAGATTTTTGTTAAGGCAATTGGACGCAACTTATTAGCCGACACAGGTATTTTAACTTTCGGCACACGAACAATGGAAGCTGTCTTCCAAACAGATGGGAACTTGCCTTCCTGGAGACTGGTGTTGAAAATGTTAGTCAGAGGCTCGGACAACTCATACGAGAATTCTTTAATGATCTTAATTGGAATGTTTTCAGGATGGCCAGATTTAGAGGCATTGAGTTTGCCTACGCGCTCCTGAACCTCCCAAAAATGAATCTTTGGAGGAGGAGGTGCTGGTAAATAGGAAGGCAAGGATTCCAATCTGAATTGAAGTAGTTGGCAGCAAACACTGGAGAAATGTTCAAATTAGCTCACTTTCAAGCAGGCGTGACTTTAACTAGGCCTTGTAGATTTGTTTTGACTCTTAAAGCTCATATTCCGATAAAGCGTGCAACTGTGCCATTTTCGTGTCGCTGACATATGTGATGGTTCACCCCGAAAGGGGGGACTTTGTCGATAATGTCAATTTTGCAGCATTTTATAAGCTTTAAAATGACACCTTACTTGTTGAAATTGATCAAGGCGATCAAATTTTACAACAGAAAATCTGCTGGAAATTCCCAACTTGACCGAGTATTTCTAGAGATACGCATATTTGTTCCATCTTTAATTTCATTTTAAAATGTTCTGTGTTGCCGATTTTTTCTACACATTCACAACTATTTCTAGCTTAATAAATAGCATAAAATCAAAATAAAACATAGTCCCGTATTATTTCTATATAAATATAATTTAATGTCCTATTCCACTTCTATGGTTTAAAAACCTGGTAAATTTGCCACTAGCGTCACTACGTGCAGCGATTTACGATATTGCGACCTTAAAAATAAAAAAATAAGTATTTCTGAATGATGGTATCGACTTTAAGCGACATCATTGATGTGGTTAGGCTGTTTGTATGAATGGAGGATGACGAAAAGTCACATCAATATAACGTGACTTGGTTAACACTGTGACGACTAAGGGGTAACAACAAGCAACGGATTGCAGTTTCGAATCGTTAACAACAATTAACACTGACACAAAAGGTTGTTTTTTATTATTATTTATTTTATGATGACATACGGTAGTTGTGATATCGTTCAGATTTCATTGGCCACTGTAACCTTCATTTCTTTGACGTTTGGAGCTGCCTTTGGTCGTTTAGAGGTCGCCACAACTCCGCTAGTAGTCGTTGTCAAGTGGACTATACCACCCGCACTAATACCGGTGTAATTAAATACAGCGTCCGTGTGACTAAAATGTCCTAGCTACTATTAAATTGTGTAGAACGTACTTGTACATGTGCGATCAATAAATCATCGATTGCGACTTATTCCGTGTAGTTCAATTATACCCGGACTCCTGGTTATGGGGGACACTCAGTCTCATTACACCGGCTTTGATGCCGGTCGCCAAGTCTCGTTATTATTGACGTGACCAATCGTCATCTTCCGTTCATAAACATGCAGCAAAGGTCGTTTCAAGCAGCATGACCACGTCTCTGGTGTCCCTGAAAGTCGTTACCATCTTTCAGCAAATTTTGGACTTTTCATCTTTACTCGTTTTTTGCCGTCCATATTTTTTTGATTTTCGAGTCCATTACCCTCTGTCAATGACAAATCCTCACAGTGTTAACCGATCTTTAGTGGTCAAGGAGTCCATATGAACGTTACATCAAAAAAGTTCTTTAGCGAAGGAATGTTGCGTTTTTGGTCATAGATAATAATAATAAAACAAACTGTTTCAAAATGATGATATCACAAATTGTCATGTTGAGGCAAAAATGTCCTATTTTCCAATAAATTGTTGTACCTATAATATTTGGCTCATATTTTGAGATACTCCTAATACATAATTGTAGCGTGAATTATGGAAAGTCCTGAGTCGCTGGAAACCGAACCACTGCAGAATAACCGGTTTCTAAAAGGCTACAGACTCGTTGACAATATAAATTCAATGAATTAAATGCTCAACACACAAAATGTACTTCTGCTTTCCAAGATTAGTTGAATTACGTGATTCACAACTCTTTAATCATAAATTTAAAAAACGACAGACGTTTGAAATCGTGAGAAATGGCAATGACATGGTAATAATAACATAGGTAATAGAGTGCGATTTTATGTGAAAATCGAAGCTTAGAAAAGCATTACGAAAACTAGTATATAGTACGTTAAATTTTTTTGTGCAATAATATAAATTTTACTTGTCAGTGTAACTCAATCCTCTATAGATAAGTAGAAAATGGAATTTGAGCGAGTCATAGGGGGAATGACAGAGATTTTTTACTTGATAAAGAGTCAAAAATACTGAATGATTGTATAGTAATGTCGTATAGTATAGATAGCATATTGAAGCTCATAATCCGATTCTTATAGAAGGGGAATTCAAGTGATTTTTAGATGTTTGCGTCGCATATAATCGTCTAATATGTGACCCGTCATATCGAAAGGTACCTAAAAATGAAAATTGATTTTTTTTTGGTCTAATCTGAAAGATAATTTTTGAAGCTTTAATATGACACCTTGGTTTTGGTATTGGATGTTCGATTGCAAAGTTACATCCAAATTGGTAAAAGGCGTCCGGCTGATTCAGAAAACTATAGTTATGAGTAAATCAAGTTTAAAGTTTCTGCACTGGTAAAACTTGAATGGAGATTGGATTTTTATCTCGGTTTTAACACATTTTTCTTATGTTTAGGATATTGGAATCTGAATAATATGATAGAACACACTTCAAAGGTAACGTTTCTGATGAAATTAGAAATTCGAATGGGACGTGATTTTTGCTATGCTCAGCTTCAATGGCCTGTATCTCGTAATTTACTATGCCGACCTTTAGGTACCTTTCGATATGACGGGTCACATATTCAGAACAAGGTTAATCTGTCAGGGGATTTTTAACTGCAAGATTTCTTCCATTTCAAATTCTTTAACTCATCTACCAACACTGCAATATACTTTGGACAGAAAACAACAAACAAACAAATGTGAAGATCAATTTTTAAAGTTATGCTGTCAATTTGTTGTTGTTGTTGTTGTTGTTATTATTCTACAAATCATATGAGTGCAATGAGATTCTTTCGGCAAAATACTATAAAGATCTTGTTGTTAAATGTGTCAGATCAAAGAAATGAGGAATTATTTTTAGCAAGTTGTATTAATTTACAAACACATTATGAGAGTTTGGTGTTCCCTAAGAAACAATTTGAATAGAAATTCAAACGATGTATGATGGAACTAAGAGATAGGTCGATTTAGTACTGACATACTATTAATCCTCTACGTACTTTGCGGGTTAGTTAACTTTGTGTTACACTTTTTTAGATTAACCTATATGAATAAAGGTACTGCATGGTTAGAAAAATAAAAGAATGTTAGAAACCTCTGTGAGGTAAGCTATTAACAGCTTGGAGCTTTAATTATATAAATAACACATGTTGATCGTTTACCCCTCTCCCTACGTCCCGTAAGCCTGGAATAATGGAAAACCTAAAGCTCTTCTAATAAAAGACACTATTTAAGATAGGCTTGTAATCAAAGATGATACAATATATAAGTCGTTCAACATTTTCTTTCCCTAACAAATATACAAGGTTTTTGATTCAAAGCATGCAAGAAACTATGTAAGTCAATCAATTTTCCTTTATTGAAAGAATAGTTCATAAGAATGAAAATTATATTGTAGATGTTGTCGTCTATAGCATGATTAAGTTTATTGAACTCAGTCTTATATGACTGATGAATTTTAAATCCAATAAAAAATCGGATTTTCTTTCACTGCAGAGCGAATAAGATATTCTGACTTCCGATTCAATCTAACAACAAGAAACGAATATATTATTATGTTATATTGAATTACAAGTTTTTAATTTTATCAAGCACTTAGGTTTTTGATTTAAATCATGCAAGAAACCAAATAAGCCAATCAATTGTGCTTTAGTATTGAAATATTGGTTTATAAGAATAAAAATTAGATTGTATAAGCTGTAGATATTGCATGATTAGGTTTATTGAACCTAGTCTTATATGACTGATAAATTTTAAATCCAATAAAAATTCGGATTTTCTTTCATTGCAGAGCGAATAAGATATTCTGACTTCCGATTCAATTTAACAACAAGAAACGAATATATTATTATATCATATTGTATTACAAGTTTGTAATTTCATCAAGTAATTAATTTGCTGGATACTCATAAGTGAAGTCCGTCAAAAAAGGAATAGTTTGAATGGTCTTAAGATCATTGCTCTGCACTTGTTATGATGTACTATATCAAAGTTTTTGTTTGGATTTGTTTTGATTAAAATTCTATATTGATGGATAGAGTTCGTTTTCTCTCAAACAAAGATAGGATAGCTTAAGCTATGGTCAACGCCGTACGGACGATAACGAATTCATTGCGTACATACATGTTTAAAACCATAATACCAACGTCTTATGGTCCACGGGCGCAGCTTTGCCAGAAAATCGGTTTTAAACATTCGTACAGAATGATCAACGCTTCATTAAAACACTATTCGTACGAAGTATTGTGATCATAAAATGTTTTGATAGTATTCGGATTACATCCATGCAATAAAACGCGAAAATTTAATATACATTGATACCACAATTGTGACTGTCCATCTCAAAACAGCCGTAAATCCAACCTCTTGTAATTTTTACTTTTTACATATTTGCAAAGACCCAAGTTTTAAGAATTGAAATGACACCTCAATGAACTCGACTTCCAGAAGTCAGGTTATGGTAGCTCTGGTCCAGAGCGATATATATATTGTTTATCACGACTAGCCTAGCTAACAATTCTAGTATCACTGAATAATTACTGGAATGGCCTAATGACCAGCTATTCCAGTTTATATCATTTCCTCCCGCTGTTTATGTGTGAAAGCCAGAGCGATATATATTTTTATCACGACTAGCTGTTTATGTTTGACACGGTCAGTAAGGCCTATATTTTCTATTGATTGAAATGAAACTTTGCTGGCATGTCGGGTTCACTTTACCATCATGAGTCAACTAATTTTGCCTCTCTACCTACGAAGAGAGGAACACCTTTTTGTTAACCAAGCACTTCAGAGTGGTTGCCCCCTGCATGGTCAGCACTTGAGCGTGGTTGCCCACTGCATAGTCAGCATTAATGTTTGTTTACTTGATAGCGTTGAGATCGATAGATCATTTTCAATTGTGGTTAAGAGGTGATTGCTCTGGTTAAAGAAATCAATATCAGCTAACTTCCTCTTGGATGGCAAAAGAACCTGACATGGGTGTTTTGACGTAAGCAAAAGAATTGTGAATCTTTCAAAAAATAAATGTTGGCAAATTACGACCTTGGCATGTTTTTTCACCTTTGTAGCGCAGAATGAGGTTTGTTGCATTCACGGTTCGTTTCAAATGGAGAGTCACAATTTACAAAACACTATTTTTTTCCTCTACAAAGCTTTTTTTTTCACATGAAAGGTAATAGGTCTAATAGTGACAGATGTTATATTTACCATAGATTAAATACAACTAATTAATTAATGATAGTCCCTAATCAACCTCGTTTTGTTTAATCAAATTGATCTTAATTTTACATAGTTAATAATTTTGTTTTGGTCTCAAATTTGGCGAATCAATAAGAAAAATATCAAAGCGTATTTTGTTGGACTTAATTCATGATATGAACGCGTGCTGGTTTGTCAATGAGCAGCATTCTATGACGGAGACGTACAATTTCAAGATTGTTGTGTTCGCTTCTACGCTCAAGACTCTGAGTACGCGTTCACGGATTAAGTTTGAGAACAATAGTCATACGACTTTGACAAGTAAATATTTTCAATCTTCATAACAAAAAATTAAAAATGTGGCAATTGTTGCCATAAATCGTAATTATCGGTTCGAATGTACTTGATGACGTCATAATTTAGTAACGCCTTGACAGATTTTTATGATCTTGATATTAATAGAAAGGGTAGACCCTACCCTATGCTATAGTATCAAACAGCTAATCTTTTGGCGTGTCCAATTTAGGCTTAACTGCGTTTTATTGACACTGGAATAGTGTCGACGCTAGCTCTCAACGCTAGAATCTAATGACCAAAAATTGAATTACAGTGAAGAAAACTACATAGAAGCTGATAGTATCTCATAAGCAACTCCTGTACATCTGCCACAATCGATTTTTCTTAATTTATTGAGTAAGATTTTACTCAACAAAATGAACTGTGACCGTTGAGTAAATTTTTACTCAACAAGAGTAAGATAATTTTAAGAGTGTATGTAATTATTGGCATTTTAGATCCTTGGATTAAATTCCATTCAACTGAACAACTTGCATAAACAGGTATGTCGCAATATAAGATACTTTAATTGCGTAAAATAATCGTGACACTTAAAATTGTTAATATACAATGCATGCAGTTGAGGTATTCATAGAACGCGAGAGTTAACACATCGAATTCATGGAATTTCAAACGACAGCGCTGACAGTTGCCATTGGTAAATAAACTTGATAGCATAGGTAATCTGATTAAATACATGTTGAACTCCTTGAACAATTTCAAACATTGGGGTAACATTATGTGTCTCTCAAGATTCTTTACACCTGTCATCTGCTTTCCTCTTCAATGATCCCGCAGAGGTTAACATGCGTATACTATGTACACTCAACATTAGGTATGATGTCAGAAGAATTCAAGTCAACAACAAAATTTTCTGTCTATTACTTGGGTGCGAGGGACATTGAGGGATCATAATAGTGATTTTTGATCAACCGCTACATCGCACTGCAAAATCCTTAAGTCCTTTCCCCGTCCGAACTCCCACTAGAACCGTTTGGGAACGCATGGTTCCATTACTCTGTGACTGGGCCAGTGGATTTCAAGAGAAGAAATGATTTGCGTAATTTGGAAGCAAGAATGTCTATGAAGATCCAGTGGCGTTACCATTGGGGGGTCAAAGGGTCAACTTCCCTTCACCCCCCGGACAGACGCAGTCGCAAAGGAATTTTGGAATATCGTGACAAATTGGGAATTTCAGATAAAATTGAGAGAATATTCACTGAGATAAATAAGGATGGCATGGGATGAGCAATGACTTTTTCCTTTTTAACTCTTTAACTCTTGATCAAAAAATTCGAGTTCAAATTAAGAATTAGACATATTATTTTCTGAAAGCCTTTAAAGATAGGTATCTGATTTCGTCTGCAATATATTCACACTGTAAATGTCTCATTAGGATGAATTTGTAAACCAGACAAATACCATTCATTGTAACTTTTGAAAAACAAATGCTTTAAAAAGAACAATTTCTCAAAGGTTCAACATAGTTTGTTTATCCCAAATGTTCTTATATTTAAATACTGTACAGTACCCATATTTTAGGTTTTTTTCCTAGAAAAAATTGCAAAGAGGCTGATTTCAACTAATTATAGTAGGTATAGGTGTAAATATTTACAGAAATAAAGTGAGGAAGGGTAGGGGCTGGAAAAAAAATCGGGGGGGGGGGGTCATTTGCCCCAAATTATGCCTAAAGTATGGCGTATTTGACATCAAATTAAGGGAAATGTAATTTAAAACACTGGTTTCTGGTAAATTTGTTTATTTTGTTACTTTATCACCTTGTAAAAAATTATACCTAACTAAAGACATTATGACCCCAAAATCGAGATTTTTCGTTAATATAGGTCAAAATTGAAAATTTTGATATCATTATCTCTAAATTATGGTTTTTTTAGAAAAGAAAATAGCAAAGAAGCTGATTTCAACTAATTTTGGAAGTTACAGGTGTCAATATTTACCCAAAAAAAGTAAGGAAGGGTTGGGGCTGGGGAACCCGACTTTAAAGGGTCATTAAAAAATAACGGGTTATTGGCCATAAGCTACGCGTAAAATATATCGTGTTTGATATCAAATTAGGGAAATGTAATTTAGAACACTGGCAAGAATATACCATCAAAAAATATACTACTTCCGGTTGAGCCCACGAGGATGAGAATGTTATCGGAACCGCACCTTTAAGTAATTTATTTCTTAAATTCTTAGTGGTCATTTTGATTACAAAATGGTAGGAAAGTAGAAGAAAGTAGGCTTCCAAAAGTTTGGAAAAGGGGGTTAAAGCTAGACACAATTTTGAAATAAACACACTGTACCTTACAGAAATAACATTTACCTTGCTCATAAGCAAACAAACTCGGTGAAAAAAATGATATTTAGAACTCTAATTGCATCATTTTCAGTTTTCACCTATTTTTCACGAAAAATCACAATTTTCAGGTCATTACGTCTTCAATCAGGTAAAACATTTTGTAAGGTGGTAGAGTAATAAATTGAACATGTTTTCATTATATTTCCCTTAATTTAATGTCAAATACGACATGCTTTATGCAAAACTTAGGGCAAATTACCCCTTTTTTTAATGACTCCCGAAAAATAAGGTTCCCCCACCCCAATTCATCCATATTTTTTGGGGGGTTATAATTGACACCTATTAATTCCACAATCATTTGATACCAGCTTCTTTGCCATTTTCTTTTCTAAATAAACACGAATATAAGGAAATGATAGCAAAATTTAAAACGTTGATCTCTTTTTAACGACAATTTTAAAATCACGATTTTTAGGTCATTTAATGTTTCATTCATGATTCAATTAGTTTTTTTTTTTTTTTTTTTTAACTTCTTAGTGGTCATTTTGATGTTTTTGTTTTGCAAGGTGATAGAGTAACAAAATACACAATTCACCCAGTATTATAAATTATATTTCCCTTAATTTGTTTAATACGACATACTTTATGCATATCTTAGGGCAAATGACCCCCTCTTTTTAATGACCCCCGAAAAATAAGGTTACCCAGTCTCATCCTTCCTTACTTTTTTCTGTAAATATTTACACCTATAATATTCACAAACAATTGAAATCAGCTTCTTAGCCATTTTCTTTTTTCTAAATAAAATCTATTTTAGAGATAATAATAGCAAACTTTTGAATTTGACTATTTTTACCGAAAAATCACGATTTTTGGGTCAAAATGTCTCTAATTAGGTATAATAGGGCAAATTACCCCTCTTTTTAATGACCCCGAAAAATAAGGTTCCCCGGCCCCAACCCTTTCTCACTTTTTTCTGTAAATATTTACACGTATAACTTTCACAAACAGTTGAAATCAGCTTCTTTGATATTTTCTTTTTTTAAATAAATCTAATTTAGAGATAATAATAGCAAAATTTTGAATATTGACTATGTTAATCGAAAAATCACGATTTTTAGGTCATAATGTCTCTAATTAGGTATAATGTTTTGCAAGGTGATAGAGTAACAAAACAAAAAGATCACCAAGTGTTTTTAATTACATTTCCATTAATTTAAAGTCAAATACAACATGCTTTATGCAAAACTTAGGGCAAATTACCCCTTTTTTAATGACCCCCGAAAAATAAGGTTCCCCAGCCCCTACCCTTTCTCACTTTTTTCTGTAAATATTTACACCTATACCTATTTGAGTCAGTTGAAATAAGCCTCTTTGCAATTTGTTCTAGTTTTGGCCAAAATTGGGGCTAATTTATGGTTACTAGTATACTAAAATTTCAAGTAATATAATCTAATACGACTTTCCTTCTTACCAAAAAGCTGATATTTATCATAGTTAGAAGATAATCAACAATGAGTAGTCAATAAGCGATGAAAGTATGACGTACCTGTACAAATATTGTTGCAGAAAAGCCTCATAGACATGTTTAGTTCATGTTTATTGCTTCGTGGTGCAATTAGTGGTATACTAATGTAGATGATTTTGAGTTTATCATGTAGAGTAGAGTATGTCCTTTTATAAACACTACACCTAGTCTACACTTGGACGCGGTACTTTCACACTTTGCCTTTGGTAGTATGAAACTCGATTTCAATAGTTATTTTTCTGCTAGAAGACGTAAGATGTCTTTATAGTGCTTATGTTATCAGGTTACACTACGAGGAAGTGACGAACCCGATCGTCTCTAGAATTAACCGACTTTGTCTGTTTGAGTAAAGTCTATTACGCTCAAAAATTTGGATAGCTGGCTTTTTCATAAACTTGACTTTGGATTTGGTCTTAAGTATCATTAATAATTCATTGGTGACATAATTATATATTAAAGTAATTGATAAATGACGAGAACAGCACGTTTTCCTTGCCAATCTGTTGTCACATTTAGTATGATATAAGAAAATACAACAATGCATGTGTCCTTTACATTTTTTTTTAAGTAACTCCAGTAATTTGACCAAACAATTATCTCAGTTTGAATTGTAATTCAACGATTTGAACCGTATAGCACAGTATAGAATGCAAAAGTGAATTTTATCTTTTGTCCAAAATCCCTACGTGAGGCATTTCAAATAGAATAGATATAGATGTAAGTAAGATTCCTTATAAAGTACAATTTCCCTATTTGTGAAAGTAAAAAATAAGCATTTACTTTGGCTGTAAGGTAAATAAGTTGGTTGGATAAATAGAGCAGTATGTAATAAACAAGTCGGGAAAAATAAGTATGGCTATGTCCCAGTAATATGCAAGCTAGGTATTGAAGCACATATATGACAAAAAACGTGATAAATGGTTGTAGGCCAATTCATGCTGGTATGGCTGAGCAAATGCGTTACCTTCCCTAGATTAATGCAAATTTACAAACTTTATAAGAAACTTCTATAAAACATAACGTGTTTTGGTAGTTTAGGTGAAAACAATATCTTTATAAGCCAGGCTATATAATGAATCATCTTTATAAGCCAGGCTATATACATAATCATCCAATTGCCATTTTTAGTTTTACAAGACCAGTAACTTGTTAACATGATCTACAGGAATTCATTAATCTGAAAAGATTTTGATTAATCCATGTAAATACACACTTTAAGTGTAAAATGCTTGAAAATGTTTGACATACCATTTTTTTTGTACTTTTAATTTTGCCTTCTCGAAAATCCTGAAATTTACAAAATTGTAAAGTTGTTAATTTATAAAATTTAAGTTCGATTCATACAAATTGTGCCTATCATGTCTATAATGGATAATGTAGGCCCTCCATAAAATTACATGCTATTTAAAGAATTCTTTCCCACACGCATACACAAACAAAGAAAAATAACATAAGAAAAAAAAACACAATACATAAATAAATAAAAACAAGTAAAGTAATTAATAAACACACACATAAACTAACCGTGTACAAAGCAACTATACCGGTAACCAGAAAGCCATATTTTTAAAATCCAATTTTCGCTGTCAAAATTGTCCAATAATAATTATTGACACGAGCTAAATGTTTTTGCAGCAATATAAAAAAAAGTTTTTTTCAACTATATTGGCCAAAAGTGTGTTAAATACATCAATATTTTTTTTTTTCACCAAGACCATTATCATTGTATAACACTATCACTATAACAACTTCAGGTGAATCGTATTGACCAAGTCGTGTGCAAATTCACTGATCAAAATTGTGATTTTTATGATCCCTTGCCTGAATATGTCAAACATTATATTTGTATGGCCACTTTTTCCGCATTTACGCACTGCCAAATATTGCAGGATCATATTGATTTACTCATTGAAAATAGTGTTCCCTATTTGAAACTATGGACAGGTCGAATGGAAGGCAACAATTTCAAAAATAAAATAAATCTATTATAGCTATTACTAACATAGTATGATCTCCGAAGTGAAAGTGCCCCACTAGGTAAATTGAGGCGTTTGTAAAGAAAGCGGTGTACTTTTGTTTTGTTTTATGTTGTTATTAATCAGACACACTTTTGGTAAGTTAATTACGTTATGATCATTATTTAAATAGTTGATCATAGTGATTTTGGTGGCTAATTTTTTGTAGCAATATGAGTTGAACGAGCCCCGTTGGGTGTATAGATCGTGGCACTCCACTATATGTAATGGTACGTCGAAACAGATACGTAATGCACATTCTGCTGCCTTCTCGCAAAACGCGGTACACTATGAGCGAAAATACTTCACCACAGTGTAGTATGTGTAGAGCTCCTAATTTAGTGTAAAAATCAAATTTGTAAGAAAACAAATTTTCTCAGAAATGAATATTAAAGAATAGATACCAACAGATACGTAATTTTAGAATAGGGAATACAATGGTTAAAAAATCAAGTATTTTTAAACATCTCCCATGCATTTTTTTTCTTCAGAAACAGAAAGAGTTTATGATTTTGTATGTTTTTCATGAGTTATGAGTAGTCGAAATTTCAACATTTCTCTAACCACGTTGCACGTTTCGGAGAATGAGCCAAATATCAACCATAGCTTATCGTAAGGATCAGGAAAGAATCGCTCTTTGTTAAGCTGAAATTAAATGTGATAATACGTTGATGAAATGCATATTTTAATGCCGGTTTAGAGTCCACTACAGTAGAGAATATTTTGTTAGAATATTCTATGCTACCTTCTGTCACTTGTTATCGAGTCCCTGATGTAATGTTTTTACCTGTTGTCCTCTTTTGCCGTCGCATTACGTCGATAGTTTTGTGATTTTCAAATTCGTCAACTTACGCCGGCTATTAGTAGTCATAGTATGAGCCAACCGAGCAAAGCTCGTCCACAATAACGAGTTTTTAAAGTTATGGATTAAAGGATTATTACCGGTAAAATGTAATCATTTAACTAAGAATACTACTTTCAGGGATAATTGACTTTTGGAATTAACATTTTAAGGTATAGGTTAAAGACTGTGCATGAATGCGCTTAATGTGAAAAACCCGAATTTGATTTTAATATCCTTCTGTCAAAAAAAAAACCCGCCTGCACACAGTCTCGAACCAGTGATTCCACGATTCGAAGTCCGTAGCCTTTCTGACCAGCCCATTGAGTCAAGCTGATTGAAATCGGACAATTAATCATTATATCAGAAACATATGAAATGTTTTTTGACCTTATTGGACCAAGACCCAAAAAGTCTTACCTGCTCTTTGTTTAACAAATAATTAGGGGAAGATTTTCATGTGAACTTGTAGACAAATGTTGAACTTTCATGTTAAGCAGTAGCTAAAATATATTAAGTCCAGAACCGTAGATTTTAAGTAAAACGCAAACACCAAATTTGACCCCATTCAAGGAAAATAAACACTCGCAAAATCACACGAAAAGACACTTATATTTCCAAAAAATTCATTTCTAAAACATTTCTAAAACACGTCATAACATTTATGCTTCCAAGGTCATGTTTGGTTTGAGATTCTATGGTATTTTTTGCGATTTTACAGGGTTTTTAAACTAGGGAATCCGAACTCATGAATATTCATACGCATGTCAAAAATGGCCTTTCCTGTAATTTTCCATGAATAAAAATAAAATAAGCGATATTTCAGTTAGCTGAATTCTGGCTGCAAACCCGCGTAATGACAGCTGTGGAAAGTAAAAAGTCTAGTTGAATGATCAAGCACGTGTTGCTCGTTCCGGTTTGTTAATTGCATACTCTATATAGGTCAAATATAAATAAATTAATAAATAGATAAATAAATATCCTAAATAACTATTTAGGCATCAACAAATAAATAATAAATAATTAAATAAATATGTCTAAATTAATGAATAAGTAAATCAATAAACAAACAAATCAATAAATCAATAAATAGGCCAAATAAAAATAAATAAATAAAAAGTAAATAAATAAGCCTAAATAAATATTTAAAAAAAATACATAGGCCTAAATAAATAAAATAAGTAAATACATAGGCATAAATAAAATAAATAGGCCTAAATAAATAAATAAATAAATTGGCCTAAATAAATAAGTTAATAAATAGGCCTTAAAAAATAAATAATAAATGATGAATAAATAGGTCTAAATAAATAGATAAATATAAATAAATAGGCCTAAATGAATCAAATAAGTAAATATAAAGGCCTAAATAAATCAAATAGGCCTAAATAAATAAATTAATTAATAAAATGAATAAAAATAAAGAACAAATTCAATGAAAAATAAAAATAAAAAAGATAACAGGGTAAAAAATAAATAACAAATAAATGAAGAAATAAACAAATAAGCAATCAAAAGAATAAGAATAAGATGAGTTTAATTGAAAAAATAATATGAAAAAATAAATGAATAGAAATAATACAAATAATGAATAAAAATAAACAAATAAATATGTAAACAAATAGATAAAAATAATTAGAGCAAATAATTTAGAAAATGAAAACACAAATAAGTTATAGTAAGATTAAAAAAATAGACAAATAAAAACTAAAAAATAAAATAAATACAATAAACAGAAAGGCCATAAAGAAAGAAAAAAATAATAAAATGAGTTGATAAATAATAGATAGTTACCATAAAATAAAGAAGAACGTATATAAAATTAGTGAAGAAAGAAAAATCATTAACCACATAACGTTCCCACCGGGACTTGAACCCATGATATTCGAATGATTTCTGAAGGCGAAGGTGGATCCACTGAGCTAACGAGGGCTAACTGACATGAAGTGGTCAAATTTCGTTCATATAGTTATGTTGCAATATTGCCGATTTATACGACCGCTTGTTGTGGAACTGTTCGACAAATTGCGTCATTTTGGAGAATCAATTGTATTGATTTTGATGCAATTGGTATCAAATTCATCATTGATTAGTGTAACAACTCAAATCATCAAATTGTCAAAACAGCAGAAGCTAAGAATCATCCAGATCTACATACATCAAGCTACTCTGATGATGCAAAAGACGAAATCTATGATGAAATCAAAGAACTTTTCAACCAAGATAAAGCAAACTGCATAGTCATAATGGGAGACTTAATGCCAAAGTGGGTGTCAAGATACCAGGCGAAAATATAGTAGGTGAATATGGCATTTGTGACAGGAATGAAGTCAGAGATAAGGGAGCACAATGTCAGGAAGATTCAACAAACCATTTAAGACCACATAAGCTATAAAAAGACCAAACAAAAGCTATCATTGGGAAGGTCAGAGATGGTTGGACATTTATGTATTCTTGTACTGATGTTAAAACATGTGTTAATTAATTAATCGGGTCTGTTGATAAGGTTTTTAATTTCCATCTTGTTTCTTTGGATCATGTACGTAAGCTTATAAACGCCCTAAGTGATAATAAGGCAACTGGTACGGACGATATTCCACCCAAACTCATTAAGATTGCAGTTGATTCTATTACTATATATATATATATGCAGCGGTGGAAATACCCACATGATAGTCAACCCAGGGTTAGGCAACCCCGGGTTACCTAACCCTGGGTTGTCTTCCACTTAGGTTCCTATACGTAGAACACACTATTACCAGTAGTGCATAGCATGTAAATTATAATGTCGTCAGTTGTTTTATAGAAGGTTGTACATTGCTCATCCTCAGTGATCTTTACTTGCATAATTGAGAACTTGAGGTTGTTAATGAAGTTCATTAGTCAACCCAGGGTAATTATAGTCAGTTGAACTAACAACCTGAAGTTATTAGTGAAATTAATCGCTGACTATATATTATAATGCAGCGGTGGAAATAGCTGAGTGTGATTTGTTGTCATTGTCATCATTTCCATCCCCAGGCCTCTCTATACCTTTGTGTGGTCGGTTGGCTTATTGTTGCAATGAACGTTGCTCAGAGAAGTGATCAATCTAATATGATATTGACTGTGTGAGAAATCAGAAATCCTTTCAACTATGATTACACTAGGTTGGCAATGAAATTCATTAACAACTTCAAATTGTCAATTATCTGAATGAAGGTCACTTAGAGTGAACATAGTATAACCTGCAATAAATTATAACCCATTATGCTGTTCGAGAAATGAACTTTACTAATAACTTCAAGTTATTAATTCAACTGACTATGATTACCCAGGGTTGACTAATGAATTTCATTAACAGCCTCAGGTTGTCAAATATGCAAGTAAAGATCACCCAGGGTGAACATTGTACAACCTGTTATAAAACAACTGAGCACATTGTGATTTACCTGCGGTACAGTTCTAGTAATAGTATTTTCTACGTATAGGAACCTAAGTGGAAGACAACCCTGGGTTAGATAACCCGGGGTTGCCTAACCCTGGGTTGACTATCATGTGGGTATTTCCATCG
>JXSR01S015057.1:3735-18520 GCA_000969725.1 Ophiothrix spiculata | reverse complement strand
GTCAAAACCAGTACAGGCCTACAGCAGATGTATTACAGCAAGGTTTACATCAAAATGTTACAAGTAGCAGTTACCATGGTTATAATCAGTTTAAGCCTACAGCGGACATAAAGTTACAGCAAAGTTTACCGCAAGATTTTACAAGTAGTAGTTTCAACCAGTATAGACCTGAAACTGATAATAATTTGAATTATGCTGTTCCTCCTCAGTTTACAAGCTACAACCAGACAAAACCTGGAAATGCAAGTTACATGTATAACCAGTATACATGTAGGCCTGAAAATGCAAGTTTCATCCAGTATAGGCCTGAAGGTAACACAAATTTGAATTTTGCTGCTTCCAGTCCCCAGTATACGAGCAGAAATTTCAGTCAGCATAGTCCTGAATTTGTCATCAACCCATTGCAAACAAATAATATGTTTCCCGTTGCTGATATGGTACACCAACAAGGACAGATTACAAAACTGTTGTTAGAGCACAGTGTAAAGGCAGGCCTACCCAAGCACACTGTAGAGCCTTATGATGGTAATCCAATCAAATATCCAGCCTTTATTAGAGCATTTGAATTCTGTATTGAACAAAAATTGCAAAATGACAAAGAAAAACTCTATCATCTTGAAACACTAACAAGAGGTGAAGCCAATTCCTTAGCCCGCAGCTGCCTGAGTGCGAAAAGCGATGGATATAGTGAAGCTAGGAGATTATTGGAGAAGAGATACGGTAACAAACATAAAATAGCAGAAGCGTACCTCAAGAAATTGAACGAGTTTCCAGATATTATGGCTAATGACAGCACAGCTATTCACCAATATTCCTTGTTACTAATAAAGTGTGAGAACACAATGAGCAATTTAGATTATCTGCAGGAATTAGACAACACACGCAGTATACAGACACCTGTTGCAAAACTTCCATTTCGCCTACGAGACAAATGGAGAGTAAGAGTAGATTTTCTTGAGGAAGAACAAGGAAAGGTGGTGAAGTATGGTATCTTTGTAAATTTTGTGGAGAAACAAGCTCGTATTGTGTCAAATCCAGCGTACGGAGAAATTGCGTCCAACAAGGAGATCAGAGGGCGCCCTAGAGCAAGACATGTGGGCACAAGTCTTGCCACCAATGTTGCTGCAGAACGTGACAAAGCTCATCAAAGGTCAACACGAGATACCAACTATCAACATACGGCATCGCAAGAAACCAAGAAATCATTTCAGCCAAATATTAATGCTGCAACACAGAAGCCATGCACACATTGTAATGGTGAAAACCACTCAATGGAATACTGCAGGAAATTAGCTGAACAGCCAATTGGAGACTCAAATTATTACGACAGCACAATTTATGTTTTGGATGTCTCAAAAGGGATACTCATCACAGCAAGGAGTGTAATAGAAGGTTAACTTGTAAGACATGCAGAAAAAATCACCCAACAGTGTTGCATCAGTCAAAACCAGCACAGCTGCATAATACCGAAAGTAGGGATAAAAGTCCATCAACTCAAGGCAGTCAAGATAATGCAAAAACTTGTGGGCTTACAGGCGCCGGAGACATAAAAGATAGTTACCCAACAATTATACCCTTTGTAGTACACTCCAAAGGTACAGGTACTTCAGTTGAGACATTTGCTTACCTTGATGAAGGTAGTGATGTTACCTTTTGTACAGAGACATTGTTCAAGCAATTAAACACAAGAGGAAAAGAAACTACAATTCAAATAAACACCATAAATAATGAGAAGGTGGTGAAAAGTCAAGAATTAGATGACATAGAAATATCCGACTTGGAACAAAAGAATTTCATAAGTCTTGGAAAAGTCTACACAACCAAAAGTATTCCAGCCAGCACAAAGCACATTGTAACTCAAGAAGAAATAAATGCATGGCCTTATTTACAATCTAGAGTGGAGATAAATTACAGAATTTCACAAGATGATCATATTGGTATGCTGATTGGGAATAATGTGCCCCAAGCCTTTGAACCACTTGAAGTGATCAACAGCTGTGATCAAGGCCCATACGCATGCAAAACGTGTTTGGGTTGGACAATGCATGGAGTTCCAAAGTCAAGTACACCAGGATTTTTTGTCAACAGAATACAAGTGGACATTGACCAACAAATGGTGAAATTATTCAATCAAGATTTTAATGAGCGCAGAGAAGAGTTTGAATGACAAGCAGTTCCTGTCTGATGTAAACAACACAACTAGACTAACTGAAGGTCACTATGAGATAGGATTACCTCTCAAAGATCACAACAAGAAATTTCCCAATAATGTTCGTCAAGCAGAAGTCAGGACAACTCATTTGAAGAAGAAATTTTCTAAGAACCCTGCATTTTATACAGATTATAAGTCTGTAATGAACGATATGATAAACAAGGGATATGCTGAGAAGGTGCCCGAAGAGTAAGAAATAGGTGAACCTGGCCGAGTGTGGTACATTCCACATCACGGGGTGTATCACCCCAGAAAAAACAAGTTGCGTGTTGTATATGACTGTGCAGTAAACTATATGGGGCATTCACTTAACAAGGAGTTGCTACAAGGCCCCGATCTTACCAGCTCACTAGTAGGAGTGATGCTGCGGTTTAGACAAGAAAGCATTGCAGTAACAGCAGACATTGAAAGTATGTTTCACCAGGTTCACGTACCAGAATGTGATCGAAACTTACTGCGTTTTCTTTGGTGGCCAGAAGGAGACGTAGATAAACATTTGCAGACTTATCGTATGAAGGTCCATTTATTTGGGGCTACCTCGTCGCCATCATGTGCAAACTTTGCCCTTCGAAGAACAGCAGAAGAAGCTGAAGTCAAGTATGACAAAGAAGTATCAAGTACTATGCTACATAATGTTTATGTAGATGACATGCTCTGATCAGTTACATCTGAAGAGAAAGCTGTAGATCTTGTCAGTGATCTTAAGAAAGCTTGTAAAGAAGGTGGGTTCAACTTAACTAAGTGGTCAAGTAATAGCCGCACAGTTCTCCAGTCTATACCAGAGAAAGACAGATCAAAGGACATGGCACTCGTAGATTTGGACACTGAAAATTTACCAGCTGAAAAAGAGTGCTTGGAATGTTGTGGTCCCCCGAAGTTGACAAATTTGGATATCAAATCACAGTAAAAGATCGCCCACCTACTCGTAGAGGAATATTATCAGTGGTTAGTTCGGTCTATGATCCTTTGGGATTTATCAGCCCTGCAATTTTACCAGCAAAGCAATTGATGCAAGAATTGTGCAAACTCAAGATTGGGTGGGATGAAGAAATTCCTGGAGCACACCTCAGAATGTGGCAACGATGGATAGCTGAGTTACCAAAGTTGGAGCATTTCACAGTAGACAGATGTTATAAGCCATCAAATTTTGGGAAAGTGAAATCAACAGAATTGCATCATTTTTCAGATGCCAGCCTAAAGGGATATGGTACTGTGAGTTATTTGAGGTCTGAGAATGAAGATGGAGATATCCACTGTGCTTTAGTCATGGCCAAAGCAAGAGTAGCACCGGTAAAGCAAGTAACAGTACCCAGACTAGAACTCAATGCTGCAACAGTTGCAGTGAGAGTGAACACAATGATTCAGCGTGAACTTGAAATTCCAATCAACAAGACTGTATTCTGGACTGACAGTATGAAAGTTTTGAGATACATAAACAACGAAGATGCACGCTTCAAGACATTTGTAGCCAATAGATTAGAAGTAATCCGTGATGGCTCACATGCATCACAGTGGAGGTATGTGCCAACTAAAGACAACCCTGCTGATGATAGTTCAAGAGGACTCTCAATCGATCAATTCCTCAAATCTGATCGATGGGTGAGAGGTCCTAAGTTTCTTTGGAGTGGTGAAGAAGAATGGCCAGCATGTCAAGATATTGGCCAGTGTGTTCTGGAAGATGATGTAGAAGTGAAAAAGGTGAATGTAATTATGGTTGAAGACAGTATAGGGGCCAAGAATCATAAGGAAGAAGTGAAAGATTAGCAGAAGGTTGGTGATGTGATGATGAAGGATGAAGAAGAAGATGATGAAGTGAAGGGAGAGAAGGTGAGTGATGGAGTTCAAGATGAAATGCATGGAGTCCAAATGTTGATGGAACATTACTCGTCATGGTACCGCCTGAAAAAAGCTATCGCTTGGATCCTAAAGGTGAAGAGATACCTCAAGCAGAGAATCGAGGAAAGAAAACAAGCCAGATTGGACACAAAAGAGCCTAATACCAGTCAATCAGCAGACAGAGATGGAAATAAGCAGCAGAAAACTAAAGATGGTGGTATCCAACCATTAACTGTGTCTGACATGCAAGAGGCTGAAAAGGCAGCAATACAATTTGAACAGAGAAAGGCATTTCCACAAGAAATGGCAATCTTGGAGATCAATATCAGTAGTCCGGGTAGAAGACGGAGTGAAAGCGGGTGAAATTGAAGAAGTTAAGCTCGATATCCAAGCTGAACCCTTTTGTGAAGGATGGCTTGCTTAGAGTTGGTGGTCGTCTTGCAAGGGCTGCAATGCCAGAGGATGAGAAATATCCTGTAATTTTGCCAAAGGAAAGCTATGTATCCGATTTAATTATGCGTGAGAGCCATGAAATGACGGGTCATGGCGGACGTAATCACATGTTATCACGCATACAAAGGAAGTTCTGGGTAGTGAAAGCAAATTCAGCTGCCAGAAGAATAATTGGAAGTTGCGTTATGTGCAGGAAGCAGAGAGGAAAGGTTGCCGAGCAACTAATGGCAGACCTTCCAAGTGCTAGAGTAACCCCGGAAGATGCACCATTTACCAGAGTAGGGGTAGATTATTTTGGGCCTATTGGGGTTAAGAGAGGGAGAAGTGTGGTAAAGAGGTACGGAATGGTCTTTACTTGCCTAGCAGTTAGAGCTATTCATATTGAGAAGGCCGATACACTTGAAACAGATTCTTGTATATGTGCAATACGCGGCTTCATTGCAAGGAGAGGTCAGGTTAAGGAAGTATGGTCCGATAATGGCACAAATCTTGTAGGTGCTAAAAGGGAGCTGCAAGAACAAATACTCAAGTGGAATCAAGCACAGATTCACAGTGAGCTTCTACAAGAAAATGTAGATTGGAGATTTAATCCTCCAACTGGGTCCCATTTTGGAGATGTTTGGGAAAGGATGATTAGGACAGTTGGAAAGGTGATGTTGTCAGTATCCAAGGAGCAGGTGTTATCTGATGAAGCTCTACAAACATTGTTTTGCGAAGCTGAAGTAGTAATAAACAGCAGACCCATTACTAAAGTCTCAAGTGATGTAGGAGATCTTGAAGCTCTCACCCCAAACCATTTGTTGTTACTTAAAGGCAAACCGTCTCTTCCACCAACTTTAACTGAGAAAGCGGACAAGTATGCCAAGAAACGTTGGCGCCAGGTTCAATACATGTGCAACTTATTTTGGAAGCGTTGGACATCTGAGTATGTAAAAACACTTCAAGAAAGACAGAAATGGATCAAACCAAGAAAGAATCTTCAGAAGAATGACATAGTGCTCATCGTAGATAACACAAAACCACGGAACTTTTGGCAATTAGGACGTGTAATTGAAATTTTTGCAGACAACAAGGGACTCGTCCGCCAGGTGAAGCTGAAAACCAAGTCCACGGTATTAATACGACCTGTCAGCAAATTGTGTGTACTCTTGGAGGCAGATCAATTTAAGGAGTAAAGTTCCACATCAAACATTGACACTCATCATGTGGAATGTAACTTTGTACAATGTACTTGAGTGCAAGTGTTAACTGCCTTCTGTGTACTAGCCACAATGGTTTAAATATTGTTCATGGTATGATACAACATTCACTGATTTTTATGTCCTGTTTTGTCATTTTTTGAGCTTAAATAATTTGTCTTTAAGTTTCATGGCTTAATCATTTGTGTCAATTCAAGATTGTTTGCATTTAATTTCCTTTTGCACTTTTTATGGGATATTTTGCTGGGCCCGGGGCTGGGCCTAAAATGTGGTGGGACCAAATTGTTGTTAAATTGCCCACTTCAGTATCTTTGATCAGTGAATGTAGTTTATTGAATATTAATGTGTGTATGCATCAGGCACCATAAATCTCCAAAAATTGGAATATGTTATGTTGCTTGGTACATGCATTATTCAAACTGTTTGTGTTTTAGAAAGCATAGATTTGCTTCATAGACTCAGTATATGTAGCTATTAATATTTGGTTTAAATCAAGGTAAGGCAGGCACTCACTCACACAGCAAAAGCTAGCTATCTTCAGGCAAGTTGAAATAGTAAGCGAAATGCATGTAATTCCGCAGAAATTTGTCGTGTGAAATGAACACAGGAATAGTTGTTTTATCGGTGGAAGTTTTGTAAAGGAATTTTCAGATCATGCAGGATCATCCAGACAATGCAATGCAAACATGTTTCAGTGAATCATCTAGACTACAGGTGCATCATTTATGTGTGTAGAAATTTATTTCCCAGCTGATTTTGACAGGTAGTTAATGCTACACAATGCTTTTTATAAAGTCATCAGGCTACATGTATTGGAATACAGTGCAGTGTATTTGAAACCATGGATCATCTCTACAAGTTATTCAAATGTGGAGTTTTCTTTGTGACACATTGATCAGCTTGGTTCTTCAGCATAGCTACAGTGTGATTGCAGTTGGCAGTCACAGTGTTTCATTTGATGATTTAATATCATCGCGTATTGTACATTGCAGTCAAAGTGAGTTTTCTCAAATTTGCCTGGAAGTGATGAACATCATACATGTATTGCATAAACTGATAAACTGGATTCAGCAACAGTGCACAGCGTATTGAAAAACAATACAATTTTACATGTTGACTCTGATGATAAAGTGCCATCAAATGTAATGACAACTTGTTTATCAAATGTTCAAGATTTTGTATTTTGCTTAAACAAATGAAATCCATTCACTGAGATGTTAAATATTTTGTCTTTTTTCTGAAATTTCGCACTGAAATTTTAGGCCTCTTGGTGCAAATGGCTGTTGGTCTTGTTAAGTTTGTTTTGTCATAGCCATGTTTCATGCAAGGTACAACAACATTACAGTGAGGATTTGTATTGTTACAGAGTTACTTTATATGTATGTGAAGTTTAATTAATGCTAAATTTTGGTTTAACTTGGTGAACACAAAATAAGGACATTTGTGACACGTAATGTCAGATGTAATTTTTTGTTTCAAATTTAATTCACTATTGAAACCATTCAAGTACAATCACTTTGATTAGATGTAATTTGATACAGTTATGATTGATTTGCATTCAAGTTTTGGTGATAGAAATGGCATCATAATTTTGTCTTAGTTAATTGTTTCAAGATACAATAAGGCGCCGGAATGTTAATGCCATTTTGATATTCTGTATTCTACATGGGATTCCAAACCTGTCCGCTGACTTTTTGGCATAGCGCCCTCACTATCTTTGGCTTTTTAAATTGACCCGTGATCAAAACAAAGATGTCTGCGCCCTGAGTTTGGAATGCTTCGGAAGATACAGTCTTTCTAACATTTTCACACATTTTAACACACTTTAAAGAAGACAAATCTGATATCAAGTATTGAAGAATGAAGTTAAAGGTTTGCTATAACAATTAAAAGAACGATGTGAAGTTAAAATTGATTGATAGACTGATTAATTGAAGTTGTACTACAAGTCGTGAAGTGCGTAGAAAATAACCGGTATTCCAAACGTAGTGAGAGAACAAGGCCCTCACACTTATATACAAGTTTCCAACAACAATGGAGAGAAGTTTGTTCCTCTTCATATAAACTTGACAGATTCTTTAGGAATTAATTAAATTTATAAGTAAATAAACCATCTTTATTACCTTATGTATAAATAATTCAATTTCAAGTGCACGTTATACAAAAACAACGCTGTCCACGCTTGACCGTATATAAGGGTGTTTGAGGGTAATGTGGTCCCCTCATGTTACATAATAACACATGATTTTGTTTCTTTTAAAAAAATTACTGAAATATTGGAATAAAATTACGTTATTCAAAGACTGATAGAACTATTTTGGGGGAAAAAATGCTATTAATAATAAGTATAAAACGAGCGTTTCAAAGTATGCCAAAACAAAAACAACTACACGGGAGAAAGAGAAGCCACGGCCAGAGCTAGTATGAATAGAAAAAAAAACCCATAAAAAACATGAACAAAGATGGGATAAAACTTATTTGCTCTTTGATTCCCACCTCTAGCAGTGTTGTGTTAACCTAAATACTCGATACAAGTGCATAAATTCTGTTATAATCATTGAAAGGGCGAACAACTTGATCTAAAATTGGAAATACTAATAAAGCTTGTAGAATACGGGTATAGTAATTTGTTCATGCATAGTGACACATTCAATTCCGTGGGCGGTAGTCTTGACTGCAAGCATTCAAGACATTGAACGATTTACAATTAGATATTTAAAAAGGCCAAATATAATTGGAAAAAACTGTGAATAACAAACCGGTACACTAAAGAAATGTGTAGAATCTACTAAAAATTAGTGGGACTGTGCTGCCTTAATTTTATTGAGTAAGCTGAACAAGCATAAATTTAAGTTCTACGTACTTACTATTTAAGTTTAGAAAAAACTCAGTTGATATTAATACCTCAAACATAATTATAGTAAGTAAAAACAGCAAGAAATTGGTTTTACTCACTATATACATGTTTGAACTACTAATATGAAGTGAGTTTTTCTAAATATGTTAGCTTCTTCCGCTAACTTAATAATATTTAGGCAATCGAATCCCACTGATTTTTAAAAGTAGATTTAACTCATTTTATTGAGTAATTACCATAAGTTTTATTTAAAGTTAACAGTAATAAGTTTATTCAAGTTCGGGTAACTCAACGTAGTTGTAATACCCTGGTCACATAACCACCGGTGTCCGACCGGCGTCTGCAAAGCCGCAACGCCGTAACGCCGGTATGACATCGGTATGACACCGCTGAATGCTTGCGAGCTCTTGCGATGCCCGGTCGGACTCCGGTGGCTATTAGACCATAACTGAAGACATCGTATACACGCCGCAAGGTTTTAACTCAGAATTAAATTCTTGCGGCATGCTTCCGGCGTCTTACGGCGTTACGGACACCGACCGGTCTCCGGTCGGTGTCCGGTCGGACACCGGCCGGTGTCCGACCGGCGTCTGCTGAAATCTACCTGGTATGACGCCGTTAGCACATCGTAACCTCGCCGCAAGCTTATGTGACCAGGGCATCACTCACATTTTGTTATTAATTAAATGATTTTAAGGAAGAATGAATCAATTTCACTTTTTCTTGAGGAGGAGATTTCTCGATTGGCTCTTTCCTAACTTTTAATGATATTTACAGAAATGAAAACATTTACCTTTGTACCTACCTGAGAATCGAACCCGGGTCCTCTGGATCAAGAGTCTGATGCTTTACCGTATGCACCACAGAGCCATCCTACATTCTCGAAAGAGAAGAATATACATTTATATGTGAAATGTAAATGTTCCATAGTGACTCATTATAACATTGTCTAAAAACTACAAAAAATGAATGTCTTGGACCTTCCATTTGTATATTAAATTATATTTGACCAGATAAACGTAAACAATGAATTTGGCTTCTTTTATTGTCTTTTTTTTACTATAACTCAATACTTATTTGTAGGCTACATACTACAATTTTCTCTACTTCTTTTTACTTAAATGCAAATTATTTAGCTATCCATAATGCATATCGAATTTGACAAATTCGAACTGATTTGAGTTTGGTGTACGCAAAAGTATCAATAAATGCAACACGCGGATAAATTAAATAATAACGACAAGGATAGTATAAGTAAAATGTACTCGTTTTAATTGCACATCATATATTTAGTTAACATTCAAATAAATTATGTAAAACTCATTTTTGCATATTTTGAGTTTTTGTTACTTATTTATTTTGAATGATATCAAAAAGTCGCTTAATTGAGTATATATGTGAAGGGGGACTTTGCGACAGAACACTTTTCAAATAAGGTGTCATTTTAAAGCTTAGAAAGTGCTGTAACAGATGCAATAATAAACTCAAAATTGATATCATCTGCAAAGCCCCCCCCCCCCTTTCGGGGGTGAGTCATCACATATATAATTCATCGTTTTTGACTTGACGCAATAAAAATATTTTTGAGTGATACGTTTATATAATATCAAAACTAACATATATATAAACAATATAAGCACAATGAAATCTACTCATTTTTTTTATCATCAGTTGCTTATCATAAATTTAATTATTCATTTTGTTAGAATTACAAAATTTAGCTTTTTCAAAGTCACTTGATTATATCTTATTACATTTATTACAATTTTGAAAGTCTTTTTTACTTATAATATGCGAGTGTGAAACAAGAAGAAGTTAAATTTAAGTATTGATAACTAATATAACCTAGTTACTTTTACATTTTGTTATCTTAATGAAGGTATTGTCAACTTAATATTTGTAAAATAAAATAAAATAAATGTCGGTGCTTATGTAGCGCTTTTCCTGAATTGATCAAAGCGCTTTAAATTTATTCCGTTACCAATAGAATATAACCAACTTACGCGGCTGCCTTGCAATCACGGCGCG
This sequence comes from Ophiothrix spiculata, assembly GCA_000969725.1. Lineage (NCBI taxonomy): Eukaryota > Metazoa > Echinodermata > Ophiuroidea > Amphilepidida > Ophiotrichidae > Ophiothrix > Ophiothrix spiculata. The sequence continues at coordinate 7,935 of JXSR01S015057.1, read as the reverse complement.
TATTGAGTATATTCCTAGTAACTACCCCTGATAACGCTTGGGTCGACGAAGCAATTAGGATTAGTTTTTTTGCCCAAGGACATAACTTGTTGGCCGTAGCGGGGTTCGAACTCACGACCTACTGATTCGGAGTCCTGCTCTGTTCCACTAGACCACAATTGTACTTGTTGGTTCTACTTTTGTGTTTAGTTGATTGAATTGAAATACATTATGTTATTGTTACTTATTCATGTTACACATATTTACTTACGTTTACTTCACTATTTTAATATGCTTTATTTAGTAAATATGATGATAACATAAATTTAATTTGAGTAACAGCGGCTAGATAAATTCAAGTAATACTTACTCAATTTTCGTACTCATACACCGTACTCATAACTATTGGACCCCTGTTGTCAGTACAACTCCAATAAGTCAAGTTTAACTAACTCTATGCTATTTCGAGTGATTAGAATGCATATCTTATGTGTAACAGCTGCAAATTAATTTTTTTACGTAACTAAAATTAACATTTTCTAAGTAGTATGAACTTAGTGTAAGTTTCATTTTTTGAGTGTATGTGAAGAAGAATAAGAAGAAGAAGAAGAAGATGATGATGATGATGATGATGATTATGATGATGATGATGATGAAGAAGGGGGGAAGTGGAGGAGGAGGAGGAGGAATTCGAGAAGAAGTAAGAAGAAAAAGAGATAGAAAAAGGAAAAGAAGAACAAGAAATGGAAGAAGAAGAAAAAGAAGAAGAAAAGAAGAAAGGGGAGGAGGAGGAGAAGAAGAATGAGGAGGAGAAGAAGAAGAGGAGGAAGACGAAGAAGGAGAAGATGAAAAAGAGCAACAACACCTTTATATTGTGCAATTTGCAATTATTGTAACAACAATCCAAAAGGTGTGATCAAATATCAAATGAGTTTATTTTGTGCAAGGTAACATTTGTTTTGTTCAAATCCCATCCCTTAGGAAATATAATGTGTTTGTACAGATTTTTACACTTTGTATTCCAATGTTACTTTTTTCTTAGTAAACAGACTCTGTAAAGTAGACTTTCCTTTAGAAGTTTTAGCTTGAAGGCAGAAAACAAATGGTAACAATACAAGACAGTACACGTTACTTTCCTCATTTAAAACTGATGTGGGGTTGGCTGTCCTCAATACATTGAAATATTGTGGGAATAAAATATAGGACATTTACAATGTGAATTAGAACAGTCATTGTAATATGTGGTAGAAACGGGGGAGTATCATGTTTGTGATATATTTTCAATGAAGATTGTTTTACAGGGTAACAGTAAATCATGATATGAATCATTGTATGTAAGTGAAACAATGATGTAACCTTTGATATTTTGGCATCAATTGCATTGAATTCCTTTTTTTCATTCAGAAAAAACCACTAAAATACAGGCAACAAGAGAATAAAACATGTTGTTCGGAAAGAAGTTAACTACAACATTACGGCATTATGAATCCTTGAGGTCGAACAATATTGAATTCATGTGTTTGTTGCACTGAAGAAACAACCGAATGCCTGAAAATGAAACTCGACAAGGCACAGATGTGGATCAACGCATGCCTCTGGCCATCATCGCCTAAAGCTTATAAAAATGGAAATGTTCTTGTTTTGGAAAATCCTTGCTTTGAAAGGGAAAGTCTCTTTTCCATCACCTTAGTTTTACTTTGCTTTATTCATATCAATACTGAAATTCTTGAAAATAAATCAGATTTCTAATGTTATTTACCTTTAAAATTACTATCTAGCATCAGGATCATATTAATAAGGAAAAGGAAAGGTTGAGGGGCTTTTTCATTTCGTGTACAGTATCTCGCAATTTTGATTTTATGTGTTAACATCATTTTTGTAGAAAGTTCAGAACACCTCTTGTGATTTTACAATATATGTTCAATCGATTTATTTTCTCAATATTCTTTCCCGTGGCAGTTTTATATATTCAATGTAAGCTTAATCCTTTCAAAGCAACTGAACTCCAAGTCAAAAGAATTTACAACGGTGTCAAAATTAATTACACAATTTTTACATATCTGGACTTTAAATGAGATCAAACTTACCTATTGAAAAAAAATATAAAAAAATACTTTCGCAATGTATTTTATCTTTGTCCTAGGTGCACCTGCTTGCTATAAAGCCATTCGAAATCCTGATATTATTTTTACAAACTTCTTAATCGTCGCATGGTTGTATCACTTGCAGGTAAAGTTTTAATTTAAAAAAATCATATTTTACACAAATATAGGTTAGTGATTAAGACGAGGATATTGACACCATAACGGTGTATCGCACAGAAAAAAAATGTGGGTTGAAGTTTAGTTTCGGTATTTTAATAAAGCATTTCCGAATTTATTAACTATAGAACACGGATAAGAGACGAATACACAATTATAATTTTAGTTCGAATAACACTTGTTAATTAAATTGAATGCCATGTAATAATTAAAATACAATCTTTTGCTTCTCCAATAATTGCTCAATTTGAAAGTGAAGTTAACTAAAAGACTGTCTTAAATATCAGATATCAAAATGTGTTTGCCATTGGAATATAAAAATCACAACTTTTTTTTAAATCTAATTCGGGATTGAATAACCGAAACCCCGAGGGAAATCAATAAATCTTGAATATGCATGAAAGTAAGAGTTGTCATCTATATGCAAAGGAAGAGAACTTTAATATTTTACAGCTCATGATTAAGATGAAGCGCAATTATCATCAAGTACCTCCCAACTTTTAATAACCTATAAATGCTGAAAGGAATCTAATCATACAATAATATAATTGAGATTTATCAGCGCATTTGAAATCAATTTAAGAACTTTGCCGAATCAAAATTCGTTTTGACAAAAAGGTATTCAAATACGGTATGTGTCGTGGCACAGCGAAAGCTACATCAGTGTGGCAAAGTCAATTCTTCTGAGATAAGTTGAAAATGACTGAAAAGGGTTGGAAGGTCGATTTTGAGATCTTGAAATTTTTTGGTTTCTTAAAGTGTACACAGTTTAAACAAATAAGTCCGCTTAGTATACAAAGTATTTAAGAAGTTGTAATCATGTCAGATTCATTTCCTGCTCATAAATACATAAGCACAAAACACTGATGTTTTTAACTTCTTCTAACTCAAACTTGAAATTTGCATTTCTTTTCAATTTTGAAAGATTATAATCTGTAAAGTTTGTTTGCTTAATTTAGTCGAAATCTGGCATCAAAAATGCCAGCAGGACACGTGTATGAAAATTCTGGTACCGGACACCTTCTTGAGTCCGTAAATCTTTTTGGATGTTTATTTAATTGCGTGTGGGCATGCATGGATGGGTGTATGTAGGGGTTGGTAGGCAGATGTATTTAGTGGGGATGTGTGGGGTGGGCGTATGAGTGTTGGTGTGTGGGTTGTAGGGTGACAGAAAAAATCTACTGAAATCTTTAACAGCGTAGGAACTAACGTCACCGGGCTATTACCCCAAGCTTTGTTTCTTTGACTAAGAAACCTAGGAATTAGTGCCTTAGAACCATTAGTTCAGTGGACTTGTATAACTACCACACCGGCTATAAATAATCCTGGACTTTAATAGTTTATTTTAAACTTTGTGAGCAAGGTTTGATAAGAAAGTACCGATATCGCATTTTAATTTATAAATGCGTGTTCTTGTTTCTTTGACCAGACGTCTGTTGAGGAGTAAATGTCCTTGCACGTTGGTTTTTCATAACGTTTTTTGAAAATATATTATTAGAAAATTACAAATCTCTGATCAGCCGCTGACGCCTTAGACGTAGGGGACGTCGAAAGAAACAGAGGAAAATAGATGTATTAAACCAAAAGGACTATGAAAATTGGCAAAACAACCACTTCACTCATGCTGCTCGCCAATTTCCCGGGTAAAAATCGAGTACAACACTCTTGAACTGCACATTTGGAACATAGTTAGTTTTCTATAATTCTAGTACAATTTTAGTAAAATTATAGTACTAGGCTAATTCCATGATCTTGTACCACATACATGAATTTTTCAAGTTCATCTCTGACATAAAAGTACTACCTGAGCTGAAAGTAAACAAGTCAAGGTCTCAGGAACTACTTTTGTTTTTTCCATAAAGCAAATAGAACTTATTTTATGACTGGTATAAGTTGGATGTTGCCTTAGTAACATTTTACCCTCAAATTTGCACCAAAAAGTGATTTGGTACTGAAACAG
>JXSR01S015052.1:11932-22542 GCA_000969725.1 Ophiothrix spiculata | reverse complement strand
CAGCCAGTCTTTATCATCAACGCTCTGTGGACCGCTCAGATACCACAACAAATCCCAGTCTCTCTGCCCCGAATCAGCACCGATAGCTCTGCCGATGTATATGGCAAGTTCACCGGTGGCATCTCCGTACATATGATACCAGAAAGTAAAACAGCTACCAGCAGTTGGATCTAGCACGGTACTGAGAAAGTAAGCTGTGTCTGAAGGAATCTGTGGTGAGCTGGTTTCTATGAAGATGTAGTAACCTGCAGGGGAAAACGGTGTTATAAATCAACTTGAATAAATTTACTGTAGAGGTCATATCCACTTTTTAAATCTTCACAAGCATAATATTAATAAAGATTATATTCAGTATTTATATTGCTCTTTACCATTCTATAAGGAAACAGTTACAGCCAATTGACTTTAAAAATTACAATATTTGAAACCACAGACCACAAAACTGACACAGACCTATCATACATAGATAAAGATATTCCTCATTAAGCACTCAGCTCAACAAAATGTTTTGCCAACAGAAACAGCTTATTAGCCAATAGCGTCGCAAAAACCCAAAACCTACTGATTCATATTTACTGAACTTTTTCACGATTTGTTGCCTTAACAAACGGTATGTTCTTGCTGAAATAATAGTTGTTTGCATTATAATCCAAACCTATCAATAATGCTCAAAAGCTACCTCACAATCAAATTGGGCTTCCAAAGGAAACGTGACATGAACACTGTTGTTTGAGGTGGACATTTATTCATTTTTAACCAAAAATTCAAATTTTCTTCAGAGAAAATTAAAAAAACAGTAAAAATAACTGGTATACGTTGTATAAAAAAGTTTTGGAACCCATTCTCACAATTTTTTTCATTTTGGTGGACATTTTGTTAATTTTGAGCTCATTTATTGGTATTTTTTGTAAATTCAGATTTGCGCAAAAATGAGGGCGCTATACATATTTCAAATCATTGATTATATTTAATAATCGATTATGTTGTTTGATCAGTGAAGATTTTGGTTCAAAATGATAAATTAAATTTTCTTGACGTCAGATGCTTCATTTGCGTATCTTATGTCGGTAGTACACACCAGAATATCTCTTCTCCATCCAAAAATGAGTTTTTATGAATAGGGTGATCTATTTTGACACTTAAAAATAAAATGTCCCTATTTCTAATGGGTTCAAACAACAGTGTGAAAGATACTGCACCTGCTTCTGTTCTATTTGCTCTTTCAATAAGCACATCGGGTTTTGGATTTTTGTCTATTATTCAAATTAAACCAGACTATTCAATAATGCTCAGCAGGGTTCTCAGAAATTACACTATTCTAGCTACAGCTTACCATCAGGTGTGCCTAGAGTGTGATCTATAGATGGACCGGTGTAAGAGCTTGGTGTGTTTCCTTTGCTTCTCAGCCACTCAAAGTCTCCTTCAGTACTGCTGTAAAATGTACACTCATCTTGCTCAAATGTACAGGAACCTGAAAATCAAAAGGAGGGAGGAAACATACAGAGTATAAGGTGTTCTACAGAGATGCATGTCCATAATAGGGGAGATACAAGACTCAACAGCATTCTTATACCAATGCGGAGATTTAATTTGGGTATTAAATGATGCATAGATTAGTGTGACATCTACCCAAAGTTGATTTGTATGGTGTGCGTCATATTTCTGGGCATAAGATGTTTTGGCCACAACCCAAGTGGACCTAAATACCCCCAATTGGATCTCATGGATGACAGTACAATGCCGGCATATGTAGTGTGGTATAAATGGAGCACACAGAAAAAATAAACATGGGCAAATCATACTGTTGGAACATCATATGTAACTTCAGTGTTCAAATGCAAAAATGTGTATGTTAAATGTGTGCCATAGAGCCAGTATATCCAATCTGTAGTAGTTTTGGGCATTTGATCTCCAGGGCCCACCAATTCTAGCGGGTAGCTATTGTTTTGAACAGTGGCAATCATCAAGAACATCCTGATGTGAGCAGTTGACAGTTGGTTGAGTTTTGAAATAATCCTGATGTTTATGGTTGATTTACCCACAGCTGTCTGTGGACTTTTACAAGTTTTAATTTCTATAATAGGGCTAAAATAACCTTTGGATTTCCACAGGAGATCTGTGACAAGATTTGCACTATCACTAGTGAAACTCAAGTGTGCTAAGACAATGTGAAAGCCAAGAAGGCATAGTGAACTATAAATCACCTATAGGCTAAGCAAACATTCATTTGGCAGAATAAGCAAAAATCCAGAGTGAAGGGCTCCATATTTTGTTAATGTAACCCTTGACATTTATTTCGATTTACATTGTACCATAATTTTGTTGTTTGGAATATGCCCTTTTTTACTATTTACCTTTAAGGTCACATTGTCCAGGCCTATGAGTAATATCGCAATATCCCAAAGTTCCCCATTGCCCACACTCCCTGGCCTGGAACACCAGCCTTTAAGGTTGATTCCTGATCTAAGTTTTCACAATACCTACCTTCAACATCACATTGTCCTGGCCTATGAGTGAGATCATCAATAGCAATATCGCCAAGTTCTCCGTTGCCAACGCTGCCCTGGAACACCAGCCTATAGGGGGATTCCTGGTCGATGTTGACATTGCCAATTAGCCAGTGTTGTCCACGGGCACCTTGCTTAGACCACAGCTTCTCTGTTTCTCCTTGATACTGAAAATAAAGAGGTAGTGGACAAAATAAAAAATATGGGATGAATTCTTAAGTTCAAAATTTGAGGACAATATTTATCGGCATTTTCTTATTATCCTGCTTAAAAAAGTGGCATCCATAATTATACAGTGTGTCCAAGTTTCTTAAAAATTACTTTTTAGGACAAATTTATATGACATTCAATATATGTACAATAAAATACACAAATTTTCCATTAAGTATAAATTCAAGCAATACACACTTTATTAACTTAATTTTTATCAGACGTTTGTGACTCATCAAATCGAAAGGGTGCCCACGTGTATCTTATTTCGTGACACCAATAGGCCTAATACTAAGTTGAGAAATATGTAGGTTTAGACTAGTGCCCTTTTTGATGTGACGAGTCACATGTAACCTACTACAATAAAAAAGACGACCTAGAAGTGTTTTATCTAATGACTTTATACTTACAGAAATACTCAACTCTCCAATATTTTCACCATGCATATGATACATGAATTTCCAGCAAACATTCCTGGTCTCTGGTACAATAGACGGGGTAAGAAGGCGAGCTATATCTCCTTGAGTTTGGCCTGATGCTTCAATGTACATATAACGTCCTGCAAAAGATTTTTGAAAATATGCTGAAGTGCCAAATGTCTTTCATAATTCAGGACAAGTGAAACTGTTCACAAAGTCAGTGGCTGTTTATTTTTAAGTTTTGTACCACGCCCTGTCATGTGTTGGTCTTTATTAGCTATGAAGTTATGACAAATTGTTATTGCCCCTGATTATTAAGAATGTAACATAAATTTTATTCCAATCGAATCAGATTTATTGAAATTATAGTAAAGTCGATGTTTAGATGCATATCATGAAGCACACTATATCAGAATTTTATAGTATAATGATTAATTAATTATGATGCTCTAATGAATGTCTCTCAAAATCCATAGGTGAAGTTATCAATATTGTAGGCCAAGGATTGTCACTGAGTGAAAAGTGAAGCCATAAATTTCTTCATATTTTGGCTATGTTTTTTAAATGATAATATGCATGTCTTTGGGGACAATGCACATGTTTGTGAATGTAAAATAAAAACTAATTTCTCCAAAAATACAATTTTCAGTCACATTTAACAGGAATGCTGCGATTTTAAATTCAGTTAATTTTATACATATAGATTCATAGGATACCATGAGAATTTTATACATTCTACACAGACAGATTCTTACCATAAGCAGTCTTATAGGAGGTGTCCACATCGGGTCCTGTGAGGTAGGTTGGAGTAGACCCATTCCATTGAGTCCAATCAAAGTCATCATCAGCGAGCTGCTGATAATTACAAATATCATCATCTTGGAAATCACATACAGGAGATGCTGAAAAGAAAACGGGGCAATGCGGTTATTTCAACTTGAAAAATCTTGTGGACAAAACCGTTGTCTCTGATCAATATATTGGCTTGTTGTAGCGTGCTGCTATAACAACCACAGGCAACAAGTTTCAAAATATATATTTTTAAGTCACACAGTCTAAAAGTGCAGTGGTATGAATTATATGATGAAGTCAATTTTTGACTTGACCATTGCATGAGGAGCAAGCAACCTGAAGTACCTTGCTTGCACCGTGACAGCTACCCTTAAGAACTAATCTTATGGGTCAATTTGAGTTCCTGAATCAAAATTTTCTGCAATTTTGCTTCAAATGGGAGTCTTATATGGGAACTAAACTTTCAACAAAGTGCTTGTGAACAATCCTTGTGCCTGAAATAAGTAGCATAAACAAGTTGGCAAGTACTACTGCAGAAATAGTCTTTTTCTCTGAATTTGAGAAAAAAATGGCAAAATTAATATTCATCGAACTATATTGGCAATATTGCCTAATAAATGATTGGAATAAAGAACATTTAGTTCCCATAGGATCATTTCATCATTCTTAACAATGTGCAACTATATTGAAAAAAATATGATTACATGTCCAAGTTCAAAAATATCTTTGCATGTGACATTTTTCATGGTATTCGTGATGATACAAAAGAAAGACCCGCTACATACCTGTACACTTTCCTTCATACACATTGATATCATCTAAGGCAGAATCACTGAGATAACTTGCACCAACAACACCTTCATATACCACCTGAGCAAAATAAAAAGCCAGCAATCAGAATACTGTCCCTATCAACCCTTGTTATACGGAGTGATTCAACCACATATTATACAGAAGAGCGAGATGTTGCAACCCCCCACCCATCAATTTTTTATAGAGAAGATCCCATACCCTTATATGTGGTACCAAAGGATAGGAATTTCATTGACACCTAAATCAAGGTCATATGTTAATGTATGACATCATAATTACTGAAATCTGGAAAATCGACATATGTATGAAAAATATAGGCAAAATGCAAATTTTTCTAAAAACTATTGGAAGGCAATAAATGTTTGGAGGTCTGAAGTGATGGTATTATTTTTGCATGTTTGTAAGATATCTAAAGGATATTTTCATTTTCTTTTAAGTTTATCATAAGTGCACAAATGCAGAGTGAAGAGGTACATTCTCAAACATGTACGATTGCTTGGAAAAAAAGCATGGTGCACTGGGAATAATGTGCACAACATGTAGAATTAATTGGGGTCAAATTGCTATTCTTTGTTAAAGTCTGCTGTGCAATTAGAGACGGTATATTGAAGATATTAAAAGAGGTCTGCTGTAAAAGTCATGTCAAACGTCAAACTTTGAGAATAGACTTGATCAATTAAGGACACCCGATGACGTTGATTTTACTATGCTTGAGATTGGATCAATTTTCAAGCTTTAGACCAATTCCAAAATACAGTAAGTGGTGGTATATCAATACAACAGCTCTGATGGCAAACTGGCATGCTTGAGAATGTTAAGCAGGTGTGAATTAAAAGGATGTCAAAGCAGCATATACCCATATACATAGGATATGTAAGTGCCCCCACACCCTGGATATAGTTGTTCACCTTATTTGGCTTCACCTATACTTTGATCAACACCAAATAGGCGGGCCTCTTCACATCTTGAATTGATACAGATAAGTTTGTGCGTAGCTGAACACAGCACAACTGCAGGAGACGCAGCGCGCATTGTATGTGTGACTCGCGTATAATAAGTATGGACAACTCGCAACTTCATTGCATTATTTTGATACAATTTCACTTATTTCAAGTATGACAATAACTGATCTTTAATTGATTTAATCCTACACCAACCTGAAATTGGTCAGTGGAAGCTATAGGGAAATTCCCCCGATACCATAAATCATCCAACGTTCCTGATCTTGTCCAATATGGATCACCCAGGTCACCACCGACAGATTTGATGTATACATTGAGAGCTCCTATATCAGATCCGTACATGTGGTACCAGAAATCAACGCAGTATGTTGACGGATCAATGATGGCGCTTTCTAGACGAGCTTTTTCGTCTTTGACTCGTGGGGAAGATGCTTCGATGTAGACGTAGTATCCATCAGCTGTTCAGGGAAAAGACAAAATCAATACTCCAATATTAATGGAGAGTCCAGGGATGTTGAAACAGCGGGAGGTGGTCGGTGATAGCACCTGGCATTCAGAATCACCACCACTAAAAAACCTAGCACTCAAGTGCTAAAAATAGCAAAATGACATAGTATTAAGATCAGACATTTTTCAGTTAAATCTTCAATTTCATAAAGAATTCCCACAAATACAACTCAACAAAAAAGTTTTGCCGCAACCCTGTTGGAGACATGTAAATTCTCACAGTAAATGCCTGAAAAATCAACATACCATTTATACACTACAATTACAAAAAAACTTGTATAAAGAATTTGCCAAACATTGAGTTGGTGTCCTTTTATGTACACTATTACAATATTTCATACCTGTTCCAAGTGTGTGATCAAATGTTGGTCCAGTAGAAGTGGAGGTGGTACTGCCTCTCTTTCTTTCCCAATTAAAATCATCATCCGTAGGTTGTCCATAAGCACATAAACCAGATTCAAAATCACAGAATAATGGAGATATATCTAAAGGAGAAGTGATATGAGAACAAGTTTTATATTTAAATTGAATTGCTGATTTGGGATGACGAACACAACGTTTGTGTGATTTTCTGACTGCATGAACCTGAAACTCTTGCATTCCAAACTATGGATGTTATCATCATGCCTTGGTCGTAAGGAAGCTGAAAAGCCAAAACATTGGTGATTGCTTGCTTTATCTGCAAGTTGAGCAATTGGACATTTTGGATAATTTTCAAGCTATAGATCAATCCCAAAATACAGTAAGTGGTGGTATATCAATATTTTTTCATTGGAAACAGTCCCGAATCAGTGAATTAGAAGCCATTTCAGAGAGGATATAACATCAAATTTGTGTTGATTAGAGCCTTTTGGTTTATATGTTTGGCCAACACTCTGGGTGTAGAATATAAATCTAACCAAAAATTCCACCTCATAGGTCCAATTGAGATTTTGGGAGGGGTCAAATATTGCCAAAAAAGGTGCGTAAGAGTGCTCGACACCACATTTCACGATGTTCTAAGGCCCATAGTGTGTTAAATACTTATATTTAAGACTTTAATGAAAATTAAGTGTGTTAAAGGAGTGCCTAACTATTAACTTATGACTTGAAATTGAAATTTACATGACCCCCTTGATTTAACAGACCCCTGAAAATGGGTACAGCCAAGAAATTGTTCGAAATTGTGCAAAAATAGCCGACATATATGTGGCTAAAACACATCTTGGAATAACTGCTAAAAAATTTTAAACTGTTTTCTTTCAAAGAGTATGCTTCTTAGAATATCATAAATTAGAGGTGTTGTTGTATTCTTAATGTTTTGATATTTCTTTCATGAATTGGAAATGGGATTAAAATAGTCAAACTAAAGCGGTGCACACTACAAAATGCAATCTGCAAGGTATATAAGGGGTGACAACTTCTGCACTTGAGTGATTAAAACATTCTATTTTGCATTTGAACTTTAGAGACTGGCCTAGATTCTTCCCACTAATTTTTACCTACATATTTTTTTACATGAATCGGTGGAACAAGTTTATAGTAACATAACATACAAGTAGTTTTCCATGATTTTGAGGAATATTGGAGAAAATTGCAATTCTTTACCTGCTTTAATTTTTTTCGCCGGCGAAAAAAAAGATGTGAAAAAGTGTTTCTAGTTTCAAAATTTAAAAAGATTTTGTTTCTACACACGTGATGGGTAAACAAATTATTTTTGATGGAATTGTTTATCTTTCAATATGTATTAAATTATCTCTAAGAGCTTTGTTTGATTTTTATCTGGTAAATCCAGATCTGAGGTACAAATTTAGGATTCAGAAAACACAAGATAGTCATAGCACCATCAAAGAATGATATATTGCAAATTAGTTATCTCTCAATTTGAGCCATTTCTGTGTAAATTTTTGTACTTTTTTGGATATTATTACTACACTTTTAATAGCATTTAGAGCATTTCCATAAGTTTTTAGTTCTAAGTGGAATCTAGGCTAGTCCCTTTAAAGTGTAGAATCAGAATATGGACACAAAAAATCAATTTCACTTGTCCCATTAAAATTTCATGGGGGCTTAAAACCTCTTAAATATGGCTGATAAATGTGCTTGACGGCACTTTGTATGATTTTAACAGGCCAATGGAGTGGTACATCTGTATATTTAAGACTTTACTGCAGGTTAAATGTATTGACTAAGAGCCTGACTATCAAATATGAAAACAATTGAATTAATCCCCTCAAAATAGCCAAGAAAATGCCCCCATAACAGCTCAAAATGTTGCTCAAACTTACATTTTCTGAAATAAATCCCATACGCTTTGTCGCTGGAGATTTTAATGATGATATTTGAGTTGTTTGGGTGATTTCCTCTCATTTGATACCCATGTTGACATACTGTCGATAAAGTTCAGATTGTGGGGTCTCGTGTGAACTTTTCCGAGTGCTTAAAACTACTTCTCGAGACCTACCAATTTAGATGGTTTAACTTAAAATAGCATGGAAATTTTTAAAAAGTGCCGATTGCTCCCTACATTGTTTGGCTGCCGGTTGTTATGTGACCACTATATAAGACATAGTTAACAAGCCACAAGGTTTCAACTCTCAAGTTAAATCCTTTGGTATCCTTTCCAGTTTACAAACACCCCCCGCTGTCCAAATAAGGACCTTCTGTATCTCCCGTAGGCATCCTCTGAATTTAAGCACAGTGCGACACTGTTAAAAACATAAAACTTGCCGCAGGGTTATGTGACCAGGGTATAAGGCATACATCCGTGCTCTATCCTATGACATTTATGACTGTGACCTGAGAAAACCAACCACATTTTGATTTGTCAGCACGTTGTTATGTGACCTGATGGAGATATGTCGATTTTACCTTCTAAGGCCAAATAAAAAAAAATTGTTTGTCTCGAACCTCACGAGTGGTTTGAAAATTAATGCGGAATGCGATTTCTTATCTATTTTTTATTCCCTACTTTGTTTTTTGTGGTATATCAACAGTGAAATTTAAGTTCTGAGCTCCATATGTTGACATTTCTCAAAGACCAAGCAATATTTATGGTATACAAATAGAATAACGAAGTATTCAATTCCAATCATGTGCATAAATTTGGTTTTGGTGAGTAAAAGTATGATTCTCATAAAACTGGAAAAAATTGCTAAACTTCAAAAAATATTAAAATCAAAAAATACCGCATACTTTTTTCCAGATCACCCGATTTTACAAATGCGTGTAGCAGCTTTGAGACAAACAGGCCTTCATTTTTAAGGCAAGCTAGAGTGATTGCTCTCCTATGCTCGCCTAAACAGTCTCTTAGGAGAGCAATATTTAGCTCACCTCAAACTGCATAAACCAGCTAATATCTAATGGTGGGACCTCAAATCACTCTCCTGACAACTCTCCTTAAACCTTTCAGGAGAGTAATTTATAGCTCTTCAGCATTTTTCAAAAATGAAGCCCTGGACAAACTATTTGTTTTTTTATTTAGCCTATCTGCTTTCTAATTACTTGAAAAACCACCACATGGTAAACCTACATGTTACTTATTCCTTTGGTCTTAACCATCTCATCAAAATAAGTCACTTGTATAGGCAAAATAACAAATGATTGGACAATTTAAACAAAAATCCATGGTAGGGTTGCATTCACAAACAAAGGGCCCTGATTGTGGATTTTTGTTTACACTGTCCAATAAATTATTGTTTGGCCTATAGGTTGCAACGTCATTTATCACGTCCCATCTCATTTACACGAACATGTGATATTTTGTTGACTTGATCGTTTGTTCATGCAATACAAGGAAATATTGATGATTCACAGATTTAAAAATTATTCATACACAGCAAATTCAAGTTTGTATCAAAAATACTCACGACCACATGCTCCCTTTGTCACCTGTGTGTCATCAATAGCAATATCGCTAGTGTGGTTGAATCCCACAATACCAACAATTCGGATCTGATATTCAGACTGGGTGTATCTGGTGATGTTTATTTGACCCTGGTTCCATACATTGCCTTGGTCACCGGTGATGCGTAGCTCTTCGCTTACGATGCCTGAGCTGATATCTTGAGTAAATACAGCCATTTCTGGGATACCTGTGATAAATTTTTTGCGACATGAAAAAATAGTCCATTATTCCTCCTATCTATTAAATGATGCCATAAACAGATTTCCATTATGAAGAATTCTTCATAGTCATACAAATCCTTGAAAAAAGCTAGAGGCATAATAATTTAACCTCCACAAAGGACAAACACATGTCAGCCATTTTCATAACCCTAACACAGTAGTTAAACAGAGTATTGATATCACTTCAAACTTTCGTGATAATTATTATGTGACAAAGACTACCTACCACTTCCATACATGTGATACCAGAATGTGAAGCAGTCTGTCTCTGATGGATCAAAGTGTTCACTGAC
>JXSR01S015051.1:35389-53405 GCA_000969725.1 Ophiothrix spiculata | reverse complement strand
TTAATTAGCATATTTTGCGACGAAAATGTTGCTGGATCTAGATCAGCACCAGGTCTACCCAGTCACCAAATATCATCAACGTAGGGCATGCGGTTTTCGAGATACGCTCCGGACGGCGGACAGAAAATTGCATTGCTTTGTCTCTTTCTGAAAATTTTCAGGCGAGACAAAAAGGGGTCAATGAGTATCTGACCATTTAAAAAAAGGTCAATATTACACTTGAAATTTTTTGGCAAGAAGCCAAAATAAAAAAGGGTCATATCCCAAGGCACACCCTGCATAACCATAATGGAAGTGCCCCCTGGGGCAAAGATGCTTCCTGGTTTAGTTTCACTGAATTGGTTAGTGGAGCATGGTCCGATTGGTTCAACTTTTTTTCAAACTTTTTGAGATTTTGGTACCAAAATATTGGTGATATTTTTCTCATAACCATATGAAATTTCACGGCTCAGCTATGTACCGTTTTGGAGATATGTATGAAAATGTGTCTAATTATGGTAACCATAATTAATTTATACAGTAATGTATAGGCGAATTTGAAATACAAAATTGCCCATAAAATCAAAACGGTTTGACCAATTCACCTGAAATTTGAAACTTACACCACTTTAGTGGTCATCTTTCATATGACATTGAAGACTAAATGTTGAAAAATCGGACCAAGCTCCTTTAAGCAGCCAGGAAAAAACAACTTTGGGTTCAGTAAATCCATGTTGTTTGTGGTAGTATAAAATAGTAAAAAGGACTGTGATAGTATGAAATCAAAGTGGCCATATCTCCAACTGAAGGGAGTGAAAGGGGAAGGGATGTAAAACCAATTTGGTTGCACACTTTGAACGCTTACCCCTTTCCTGACCAAATAATAAGCAAGATCAGTGGCCAGCATGTCTGGACTCAATGCACCCTTCATTGCTTCTTTGTTAATGGTCAATGTGGACAAAACACCAGTGGTCACTTGCAGTACACCTGGAAATGTAAACATTGGATTTTTCATATGGTTAAAAGATGTGGAAAAGTCTGGTCAATTGATAATACACCAAGGAAATTATAACTAGACCTTGTACTCACCACCATTTTCTTGTCGCTCATGGAGCAGATTTATTGTACCTCTGCCTTTTTAAAATCAGGTGAGGTAGCTAGGTTGATTAGGTAAATCTTGACTAGAGGTATATGCATGCATGGTATACTTGTAATGGACATTTAATGTGCTTTCATTCTAATTACAGCATAATACCATGATGATAGTGTCAAGCAAATAACATTCTGTTTTTTGACATGTGTATATGTATATACATTTGATGACAGCATTAATCCCTTTACCTTTACGATGCTAACCATTTACTTCTTCCAATACAATGAAATTATAAGGCTGTTTATCTGAGTTAGTATGTTTATGCTTTTCAAAACTCCAGAGCCCATATTCAAGAAACCCTGCTAACTCAAGTTGGCAACTATATAACCGATTGTCTACCTGTCAAAATTTGACAAGCAGAAAATAGGTTAGTTGGCAACTAGAGTTAGCAGGGTTTCATGAATATGGGTCTTTACCCAAGGAAGTTGATCCATCAGGGTTAAACTGGGCTAAAAGAGACAACATGTAATCAAAGCTTTAAAGACTTACCCATAAGTGTGTCATACACATCAAACATGGCTTCTTTGTCTTCTTGGAGATCTTTGTTGTATGTACTGGGTAATCCCTTCAGTGTCATCAGAAAACCTGCACACTGGTGGGAAAATGAAAAGATATACAAGAAACAAATTACCTTTAGACCCTATAACACATTAAAAAATTTGTCTAATGTCCACCTATAATACGAGGGGAGCGTGGCCGAGCGGTTAGAGCACGGGTCTCGTAATACAGAGATTGTGGGTTTGAGCCCCGGGCCGGGCGGTTTTCGTCTCCTTGTTTCCTTGAGCAAGAAACTTTACTCTACTTGCTCTGTGGTCGGACAGTCACGTAAAGCCGTGGGTCCCCTGTACGAATAGACTCCTTCATGGGGTATGCATGTTATGCAAGTACTTGTATCATTGATTGATGATTGATTGAATACGAGATTTATTGATAACTATCCAGGATAGATCACCTATCGATATAGTGATAAAAGTTCCATCTTTTCAGAAAATAATACTTGATATTCTGGATTCTTATTTTACTGGACTGCTAGCTGGTCAACATATTTGGAAATGTAAGAATTCTTTCAGAGGAATATTTGAATTATGAACTTACATTGCCAAAGACCCGTCCACTCTTGCCTCGGATAAGTTCCAAGCTATCAGGGTTCTTCTTCTGTGGCATCAGACTACTGCCGGTACTATAATGACAATGATATATTAAGGGGTCTGTTAATCCTGGCCATTAGTTCTAAAGCAGAATTTAGTTTTTCTGCATTTTCTGATACTTAGCATGTTACCTTTTATTACAGACAATAAAACACTGCCAAACAAAACTGTTAAACTTATTTATAGGTAAAATTAAAAAATTATTTTGACATTTTACAGTAAAAAACAAACACGTGGCTGTTGGCGGGAAAATACGGGCATAGATACGCGTCCTATATTTTGCGTTTAGGTTGCGTGTTTTGATGTGCGTGCCTTTTTGTGCGGCAAAAAGTATTTGTTAAAATCCCGCAATAAACTTGTCAATGTTGTAAACAAAGACCAAATAATTGAACATTGGTATTTTAGATTTCTTTCAATATTTACAAAATAAGGAGCTTAAAATTGGATCTGAAAGTTTACCACAATACTTACCAGTAATATCAATTACATAATCAGTTTTAATGTCCGATGCCCAAGGTTTAGACTTCAAAATGCATGGATTTTAGGTCAAAATGTGCGATTTCTTCATTTAACATGGGATTTCTCCTTTTCAGTTTTGATGAAAAAACATAATTTTTACAGGAAACCTAACTAAAAAAACTAAATAGTACAAGGAAAGCTTTTTCAACCATTATGTACAGTATATCAAAATCTAGGATCGCGTTTCTCATTTTTCAATCTAAGGTCCTTAAATCAAAGATATTCATTAGTTACTATCAAAATTGATGCAGATAGCAGATAAATGTCGGAAACGGCACATGTAACATGGTTTTCATTATATTTCGAAAAATTCGGCTTTATTTGAAAAACTAAAAAATGCTATCCTAGATAATTTTGTGCAGTTTCCAAAAAACGATATGTGATAAAATTGCAGTAAGAATTTTTTTAGTTACTTTTCCCGTTTCATGTTTAGGCAAAATCACTGTTTTTTGTTATTTTTTCCCAAATATGGTAATTTTTGAACCAAACCAATAGCATAAGCAGATTCCTTGTCAAATTTCCTTTCTAGAAATGTATACTTTTCTTTACTGTAACTTAATATTTTTAGACTTATAAGCCAAAAAAGAAAGTCAAAATATAAGCCTTAACAGGCCCCTTAAACAACACAAATTATATGTGACCATCCATTACGAACCTCCTGTGAAGTTACAGTACAAAAACACATAAAAGTTGTATTATGACAAAATTTTGATTTTTGCAGATTTGAATTGTTCATGCCTTTTTTAAAGTCCTAGGACCTAGCAAAATGTCAGCTTTCAACTCCAAAATATTTGAAAACTTTTCAAAAAAATTTCTAGTCAAATTGGAAGCGAATTGGAAGTGGGCATAAAATGACAACTTAATTGCAAGCTTTCTCAGTTTTCAATAACATGGTATGCCATTCTGCAAAGAATCGTAACTGTTCTTCTGGGTGTCGTATGAATTGGAACAAGTGTCATTTTAAAGCTGAAGATTTGTTCTTTATATATCTACAATAAAACGAATTTGACTAGGCGCTGATTTAACTGGTCGATTATTGTGGCCAGTCACATATATGACAAATTGAATAAACACAACTCATGCGTTGGAGCACAATTAGGCCAAAAATTTGTGCGACCGGCCGCAACCTGGCCACAGCCTTAATTTTCCAAAATGGCGATTGCAGGTTTGATTGTTCACTTTGAGATTATTGTAAAATGTTCATTACATGTTTTGAAATTATATAGAGGTGCATAATCAAGCCTACGGTCGCCATATTGTAAAATTTAAGGCTGTGGCCAGGATGCAGTCGGCTGCAAAAAGTTGTGGCCTTATTGTGCTCCAATGTACACCTGGAAGTTTATTCACTCAAAAAAGGACCCAACACACGTGCATTAGGTTTTTAGTCCATGCATTGCTTATGCAGTGCTTTTTACATATGACAAAATGTATGGAAAGTTTTCATAATGAAGAAATCCAACTTGGTATTTGATATACTTTTGGTACCAAGTAAGCTAAAGGAAGCTTCTCTTCAGCAGGGCACCAAATTTTAAATTTAGTTTTTGAATGCAGGAGGAAGACCGGAGTAAATATCTATGATTTTGCTCAGATTTATTATGCGTAAGGGGTGTTGAAATTTGATATAAATGAAATCCGTCGGTAAATTATAACTCTTAATGCCCATGGTTGTTGTATGATAAATATCAAGAAAACCCTAAGGTTCTCAAAAATAGGCTCTAGCGCTTAATGGGAGCTTGTATATGGAAGTTACAGCAGGTTGAAGTGCTTCAACAGCTCTTTTTTCTATGGTTTTACAAGCACATTCATCATAAGCAAGCAAATGAGACAAAGTTTTCCCAATGTGGCGAAAGCCCAAACAAGAAGATTTTTGAAAAACTTCTTTTATTAACTTAAAATCAAGTCCAAATGTTGCTAAGTGTACTGAAGGTATCATTTAAAGCAATATCACAAGGTAACATTAACTCTCTATCTGTACTCTATTTTTAAAACTTGAAATTGTCATTTTGGTTCACTAACAATGACACTTTACTGAATCTTATAATAATTGTCTTTTTATAGAGATTTTCCATTTGGATCATAGATCCTATTAATCAAACCGCTTATGATTTGCTGTAAATTGTCACTACCAACCAATTCACTTAATTTGGTGATTGCTTCCTATTCAGAACACATCCTATCGGTATTGAGATTGTAATATTTACCATTTTGCTGCTTCCCATAACCTGGGTGGGGCAGACAATGATGAAATTATTATCAAGTGAAGGTTTTAGATGCAGGAGGAAGACTGTAGTATCCAGAGAAGAACCTGCGGAAGCGAGCATGGACTAAAAACCAAATGCTCATACAGCACCAGGACTGAAAATCAAAACCGTAACTCACTGGTGAAAAGCGAGGGAAGTACTGCTGCGCTAACATGTTTCCCCTACTTTCACATATGATGGTCAGTTTTACATTAGTTTGTGTTCATAAGAAATAAAAGACCAAGTATTTTATGAGGCCTTCATTATTAAAATGAGCCAGAGCATCAGCTCTCCTCTGTTCTCCTAAACAGTCTCTTAGTTAGAAGAGCAATATTTACCTCATCTCAAATTGCTCAAACCAGTAAACACATAACCGTAACTCCCAAGCGCTTAAAAATATCTAAGTACGAATACGTCATACAAAAATTTCCCGATTCCCCTCGGATTCGAACCCTCTCGCATCCCGATCCAATGTCCAGCTATGGCAAGCCACCGAGTATGGCCTGCCATGGCAGCACTTTCGTGCCTGCCTGTATCCCCAGTCAATGACGTATTTGGACTTAGGCAAATTTCTTTTTTTTGTCTTTATATTATTTATTCCCTGTGCTTAGGTCTGGTGGTTGGAAAAAAGTTACAAAGACTCTGCACCAGACCTCTTCTACTGCCTTACACTATTACAAAGTCGAACATTATCAAGTCAATTAAACAGGCAAAATCATGAGATTAAGAACAGATTAAAGGGAAATAAGGAGCTGGTGCCATACTCGAGGAACCAAGCACAGGGTTTTAAAATTCCCACCCACCCCAGCCCCGGGCAAAAAAGTGAATGAGGCAGACCAAGACTCTTGAACCAAAACCAACCCACCAACTTAGGCAAATTTCTTGATTTTTGCTTGTTGGATTTTGTTGGATAGTGGCATGTTACCGATTAATAAATAGTGAGGCCTATTATTACTCATGATAACTTTCACTAAACCTTATAGAGGAAGACAGGATTACAATATATTATTAAGGCCTGCCACTAGAGAAAGAGCATTGAAGAATATATCTGTAAAATATATTACGGCCACTTTTTCTCTCACATCCATACACATTGGGTTTTCCATGATAAGCTCTAACCAGCATGATAATAAATTGTACTTATGCATAAAATGTACCTCTTTTGCAAGTTTTAAAAAATGAAGTCCTATGTACTCTATTTGCAAAATGAGGGATTGTCATTTTGATTCACCTAGAGTGACACTTTAAAGTCGAAATTTCATGAATGATTAAAAATTTATTACATAACGCAAAAACTGATATTCATTGAACTATATCGTGTACCCCTCTTTAAGCCTCCTCTTCCGCTTCCCATAACCCCCATTTCAAGCTTATTTCAGTTTCAAAGACCCCCAATTTAATAAGAACAGTTAAAAAGTCCATTCAAAAGCTTATTTGGTAAAATCCCATCGCTTAGGGTTAAAGTCCCTGCCTTTGACCCAAGAAATCACTTCAAAAGTCCTATTATTGGAAAACCTGTGCTTTACATATGCCCTGTGTTGGAAAACCTGTGCGCCACATTCCTACCAAAAAGTATTTTGGGGGTTAGCATGTAATATAGCCAAAGCCAAAATTCACATTTTACCTATATGCATCAGCCAGCATTATAAAGTTGAATTCCTTGGTGCAGTACAAGATGAGATCTTCAGCCATCTTACTCAGGTGAATGTTAGTCATAGATGCCCAGAACATAAACTCTGCCACGTAATCACGACCTGCCGTGCCATCCAAGCTGTTCCCGCATACACCTGCAAAGTTCAGCTCTGAAATAGTGAATAACAATGATGATAATAATTAAAGTTGTCATTCTCTTGTAAAGTGTTCAGTGAGTATTAAATTAAGGCCAATGGCTACTACACATCAGTAAAAGTTCAGGTTCAGCAAAAATGCACACAGGTTTACAGATTCCATGTGACTGTGAAACACCTTAGAATCGAATTGTAAGGGCGAAATCATACTCGGCCTCCAAACAAAATTTTCGCTACCAAACATTTGGTCCTGACGTCAAAATGACGATTGACTCCAAACAAAACAACTTCAACACCGAGTTGAGACCAAATAAAATTTCGCGCTAGAATGCACATGTTATTGAATTGACATATACATTAGACCAAATGTTTGCTACCCGTTCATACTTTAAATTCGATGGCAAATATTTGGTGACGTCACGACCAAAAGTTTGGTAGGAAAAATTTTGTTTGGAGGCCGAGTATGATTTCGGCCTAAGGCATTTCTCATACTCATACCTTCAAATGCAGATTATTTTGTTAAAGATTGATACATCATGATTAGCCCATTTGCATCATGATTAATTTACTTAACTTCCTAATCCTCTTCATATTTTGAAGTGCATAGTGCATCCACAGCTGAACGCCAGTTCTCTCTATCCTGCATCATGATAAGGCCAAAAAAATATGTTTGTTTGGCCATAGATGCCCTTTCAGAGGAAGGGGCGGTTGGTCGGTTAGGCGTCGGAGCACAATTAATTAGGCTACAACTTTGTGAGGTCGGCCGCAACCTAGCCACAGACTTAATTTTTCAAGATGGCGACCGTAGGATTGATTATGCACCTTTATATATGCTTGGAAGCAAACGAAAAATGATCCTTCAACGCTCCCTAGTTTACAAAAATTGGGCTGTGGTAAAAGTGGAATGGTCCCTTGCGGTATATGACATTTTAAAAGGTTTTAAGAGGTTTTCAATCTGTCATATACCGTCACAAAACACTCCATATTCGTCACAAAACACTCCAAATTCATCACAGCCCTATTTTTGTAAACTGGTGGGGCGTTGAAGGATCATTTTTCGTTTGCTTCCAAGCATTCTCTTGGCGTAGTCAAGCGTGACCAGGACATTTAATTGCCTGCTTATCACTCAATTACATATACACGTTCCATATGACCACTCAACTTGAGCGGTGAAGTGACCTTGACCTAGGCGTTGTCAAATCAAATTTGACCTACAAATCACGTTTTCGACCCATTTGTGTTGTTGCCCCCTACCTGTACGTGAAGGGGTTGATCCCATTCGGAGCTCAATTTTACACCTAACTAGATTACCTATCAGATCTGACCAAAAGCAACATACATTTCCAGATAGTTTCTTTATAAACGCCTTGTGAGATATGGCAGAATAAAGTGTTAGTGCGGAAATACTTTAGACAGCTAGTGTATGCTCCAACGCCTTTTTTGTGCATCATAGCTGTTAAGTCATAGGTATATGTATTGGCCAGACTACAATGACCGCATCAAGACTTCGCTAAATTGTTGCATACAGCATGTTGTAAATTTATGCGCAAACCCTCACAAAGAAAAAAGGGACACATATGGTCTCAAATATCTCTAAAACTAGCTCCACCCAAAGTTCTCCCCTTTTGTTTGCCCATTGTTTTTACCTTTGGCAAGAAATTCTCTGTCCACATTGAATGGGTTGCCAGCCAGCGCTCCACTGCAAAGACAATAAATATACAATATTGTTTAATAAAAAATACAATGCATCATAATAGATCTGTTACGCACAATATGTGCTCTGTCATATTTAAAGGTACCTTAAGGTCGGCAGAGTAAATTACGAGATACGGGCCATTGAAGCTGAGCTAGTCAAAAATCATGTCCAAGATTTAATTTCTAATTTCATCAGAAAAGTTAAGTGTATTCTATCATATTAACCAGGTTCCAAGATCCAAAACATAAGACAAATATTTTAAAAACCGATACAAAATCCTCTCTTCATTCAAGTTTTACCAGTACAGAAACTTTACTATTTTTTCAGAACTATAGTTTTCTGAATCAGCCCAATGCCTTTTACCAATTTGGATGTAACTTAGCAACCAAACATCCAATAACCAAAAGCAAGGTGTCATTTTAAAGGTTAAAATAAAATTTCAAATTTTCAAACTTCAAAATTTAAGATGAGACCAAAAATCAATTTTCATTTGGGACACTTAAAGTACCTTTCGATATGACGGGTCACATATTGTTTATTGATAAACAATACAATGCATCGCATATAATAAATCTGTTAACCGGTGGTTGTACCTATTGTATTTGCACGTTCGTGCTGTGTGCAAAAACGTTGGAAAAATCACGCAATCCGTACGTTGTAAGTACCAGGGCTGTGATTGAGGTTTTTGAAAAAGTCTTGGAAGAATGTAATAGAGCGAACTGAGCAACACGAGCGGAGCATCTTCATGGCCGGGGGTCCAAGCCAGAGGGTTTCTACACATTAAATATTGCAGGAAACATCATTTCAGAGGCAGTTTCAGATTAAAATTCCTTTACCATGATTTTTCCCAGTTTGTGTGATCAGTTTTTATAGCGATTTATATACCTCATATATAGATTCCTGTCCTCTGATTGGTTAAAAGTGAGGGCATGGATTTTACTAGGCCCGGGGCATATTTTTCACTAGGCCCGCTCAATACATTTTGCGCACAATACGGCGCGGTCAGCATTGAAAAGAGAAATATCGTAAATCATTATCGGTTCTTTTAACCAACCATGGCGAAAATCTATATATTCGGTATATAAAACGAATATTGACTGCTTTTTGTTCGGGGCATGGTTACAATTATTTCCCCTCGGTGATCTCAAAACCATGAATATGCCCTCAGCTTCGCTTCGGGCATATTCATGGTTTTGAGATCACCTGGGGAAAATAATTTAAACCATGCCCCTCAAAGCAGTCAATATTTGTATATTACTCATGAAAAATTCCAGGGATATATTACAAAAAGTCTTGAAATCAAGACAAATCCGGGCAAATCACACCCCTGAAGTACTGCCTCTAAATGGATTTTGGAGGACACAGACACGATGTATGCTCTTTTAGTGCATGCAGAACTTTCTCTGCGGGTTGACTATGGTCAGGCTACCAATTAAACATCAGTACCAGTACTCTAGCCTTAAATAAATTGTGTCATCTGTTATCTGGACTCTATGAAAAAGAAAAGCAGTATATGCATTTCTGCTTTTGCTTCTGCTATTAAAGGTACTACTCATCAATGCTCCAATTGGAACCAAATGATGAGGGCAGGGTTCACAGTGCTGAAGATCTTAAATGTTTTGCTATGCTATGAGGTGTTGTGTTACTTCTTGCTTTAATATTTTGTAAACAGGAATATGTTCCCGAGCAGAATATTTTCGAAACCAGACAATCACGGCCTTTTCGCGCGTGTTAAATAAGCGTTTTAATGCTTCATTACATAGACCTTCACATAAAATAAATGTATTTGCGGGGTGTTATATTCGCGCTTAGATGGCGATTCGCATAATTCGTGAAAATTATGGACCCTCGCGAAAATAACCCAGTTAACAGTAGTTGGTCACAGGGAAGTGTTAAAGTCCAAAACAGTCTTTCTTCCCTGTTGGTCGGTGAAAAGCCTTGCAATGTTGATTGCGGGAGGGACGGGTCAGTGGTTTTAGGTATTGATGCTCTGCCTAACCAGTGCTGTAATAGCATCAACTTTCAAATCTTGTGGACAAGAAACCAGGGGTGTATTTCACAAAGGTGATTGTAGGGTCTATTCGTAAGTACATTCGTAAGTGTAAAAATGATCGTGGCTAAGGATAATCGTAAGATCCGTGAACGTAATCAGAACTACGAACGAAGATTCGAACAATCGTAATAGATCATGACTGTAAACAGTTTTGGGCATATTGCACAAAGAGTTCAGAACGTTCGTAGGTTTGCAAAATGTGCATAACTTACTGAATTATATCGAACAGCAATCGCGATCCTTAAAGAGTTCTCGTGTTATTTTTGCAAAGCATATGGGCAGCCATTACTCATATACTTACTATTTTAATTCATTTTTGTTGCGAAATAAACCATAATTATAATGAATTTCAAATTTATGATCATATTTACAATGCCTACGATGACTAAAAGTTGATCGTAGACTTACGAATATATTTACCAATGTACTTAATTGTAAGTCTTTCGTGAAATAAACTTACGATTGTTCGTAACTTTACAAATAAATTTAGTACTTATGAACGGTTTGTGATCCTTACGAATGTTCGTAACTCTTTATGAAATACACCCCAGGTTTCTTCCTATGAACCCTAACTGCATTTATATAGAATTCTGACTATAGATTTCTGGAAGACAAGTTTTCTAAATTAATGAATTTGTGAGCGAGTCACAAAGCTGATTGCGTGACTTACCAGCCAAGGGGAAGCATGTCAACTCTTGCATACAGTTCTTGAAGTCTCTGTACATCCCGTTGTAACATGTAGGCATAGCTGTGCAAAAAAAATGAACACAAGTGAGAATATAAAATTAGCATTATTATGCATCACATTCTGTCTGTTACAACAATTTAATCTATAAAGTGGTAAAGGCAGACTCACACTTTGACTACTTGTTGTTGACGGAAGGTAATGAACTTGAAAATCAGTCAAGAAGAACTTAAAGATTTGCTGACGTATGGTAACGATCTTCAGCGACACCTCCATTAAAAGTGACAGCTGGTAGCGACCTTTGCTAACGTAAAGGAAGTCATTATTATGTTTAGCAACCGGCTAGAACCGGCACCGCCAATTGTGTTTTGAAATGGAATAAGGAATACAATTATCAAACTTGTATCACAGAGTAACAGATCTGACACTGAGTTCAAAACATGGCCCCAATTATTGTAACGTGTAACGTAATAAGTGGACAAAAACAAGGACACACGATGAAGAATACTGCACACCTTGTACCCGATTAAGAGTAACACACATCAAGGACGATGTCAGGATTTATCTATATTTGAGCAGGATTATTCTTTGTGTGCCCTCGTTAATTGGAGCCACCGATCACATGATCAGCGAAGAAACATTAACCATCGACTATTGAGAAATAGTAATCAAATGAGCTATGAAGTATATGGGGGATAAAGTGTCAGGGGCCCAATTGCATTTTAACAGGGATGTCAGGATTCTAAACACCACCCTTCCCTGTCATGTATGAGATCCCATGTCCATAATTACCAGATATGATTATGAAGACCCCATAGTCAATGGGTTTGGTAGCCTTTTGAAAAAAACATCACAGATTAGACCTTTTAATATGATATCGAATACTCTATATTTCTGATAAAACAATTTCCCAGCTCCTCCACTGAACATTTTTTGCAGTAGCTTACCTCAGTAACCAATGACTCCACCTGATAACTTGAGCTCTCTGAAAAACAAAATTGGGAATTTAAATTAGAAATATTAGTGTCCTTGCAGGGCCTACAAAATTACAAAATTCCACAAATTTGTGGAAAGCTTACATCATTGATGCACCGAAATAATTGCTGAAATGGACAGCAAATTTGTTTGGTCAATTGAATTTATATCTTAGAAACACATACATTAAACGGTGAGTAAGGGCCAAATCACAGTCGGCATCCAAACAAAATTTTTCCTACCAAACATTTGGTCGTGACGTCACCAAATATTTGCCATCGAATTTAAAGTATAACGGGTATCAAACATTTGGTCCAATGTATATGGCAATTCAATAACATGTGCAATCTAGAGCGAAGTTTTATTTGGTCTCAACTCGGTGTTGAAGTTATTTTGTTTGGAGTCACTAATCAGTTTGACGTCACAACCAAATGTTTGGTAGGAAAAATTTCGTTTGGAGGTCGACTATGATTTGGCCCTAAAGGAAGGGGACAAATGATCTTGAAGAATTGTCAAAACCACAACTAATCATATTCATACTCTGTTGTACTCACTGCTACATTACGTCTCTTTAAGAGTTTTAGACCATGATGGTACCCGAGTTTAAACCAAGCTCTGAATATGATGTTTTCAAGTTTAGCCCAAAATATCATAACTTATTTTCTAATTCTAATAATTTGTTGTTGTTCAACTTACCTGCATATGAGTATAGCCCGGCATAAGGACATCAATATCTCTGCAAAAAAATAAAATCATTTTTCGAGCTGGTCAATAATTTGATACATATAGGCTTTAATATAGGCCTATCTGAAACCATAAAAGGTCAAAAGACAATGAATCAGTGATACTGGTAAGCAGGATCTTTTAAACAATTCCAATGTCAAAAAAGTGAAAAATTTCACTTTTTAAACGAATGATCAGAAATAAGTGAATTTTCAGCGTGCATAGGATTCAAAGAGGTGAGGTTGATATGGGAAAGATTGAAAATTTATCTTGTTTTACTTCACAACTTTTATTTATATAAACAATTTAAAAATCATAGAATAGGTCAAAAAATGCAAAAAATTCCACCTCTGCCACCAAAATGACAATTTTTGGCGTATTTCTGGCATTTTATCAAAAAATAAGATCAAAATCAAAAATTTGAGAAAACCGTTCCTAGACATTTGTTTCTAAATTCCAAAATGCAAAAAAGTTCAAAATTTCACGAAGGTAAATTTTAGTTAGGCTTTCCAGAAATTTTGGGGCAAAAAATACGTTTTTTGGCATTTTTTGCCAAAATTGACATTTTTGGTCAAAAACTGATATCATTATCATGTTCAGGGTAAAAATTCGCTTCTACAAATGTGTACTTTTATATGGTTTATGTAATTAGTTTGAGAGTTAGAGTACAAAAACGGTTCATGCTAGTTGAAGGTCTACCCCAGCCTTCAATTCATTGAGAACATAATATGATGATTTGTGACCAAAAAAAAACACATTTGCTACAAGAGGTTGAACTTCTTGGGGGGAACACTGACTTAGAAATATGATACGTATGTGCTGCCCTCAAGACCACCTTTTTACGCCTTGCCTGCCAATCCTTAGACCAAAATTTCAAGCACAATTTCTAGTTCACAAGCCCTATTTTCAAAATTTTCCAGTTCCCTAGCCCCTGTTTTTGAAACTCCCAAGACCCACATTTCACGCAAAATTTTGGATACTTTTAAGGACCTATATTTCTTGTTACAGTGCATTTTTGTAAAAACAAATAATAAATGAACATATCAAACAGTAGTGAGTTGGACCTACATTATTCCCATCAGTTCAGATTGTGTCTACATGATGGCACATCAATCCAGATGTGGATTACTGCATCGCATTCAGGTGTGCACATGTATGCACCTAAGCATTATTCCTACAATACTATAAGATTTTGATCAAAAATAGTTTATAGTAAAAACAGCATAAAATGAGGAATGTGACTATCTAAAAGCGTTTTCAAGTGTATTTTGTGAAAAAAATTGTTTTAACACCAAAATGGATAAAATGGCCATAACAGAAAAAGTAAGCATCATTGAGCCAAATTGTTTGGAGGGTATTAATATCTACCAAAAACAAACCCAATAAGCCAAAAAAATATTCAAAAGTCATGGGTGATAGGGGGTGCTTCAGTTTTAACACTTTATAGTATTGCTTTAAGTCCACCAAACTCGAATTGTAAGGCACTTACATGTACCATCCCCAGTACCATCCAATTGGATCTACAACCAGGGGAAAAGTGTTGGTACATTTAGATATACATCTCAGTGCTTTTTTAAGGTTTCCTTAACTTCTCCACTCAATATTGATTCAACTTGAAACATTAAAACAGGGGTGAAGAAAAGGGGTAGGGAGCGAGCGAATATTTTATTATCAAAGTCAAAATGAAAATCATTTGCTACAATTGCTGCTCCTGTAAACGGTTGATGAAGTCATAATAACTCTACCATTTCAGCAACTTTTTTCCCCTGATTGTAGACTGATGAGGATCATAGGCGGTGGAAGTGGGGAAATGTGAAAAGTCAAAAAACTTTGCATGCTTATGTCAATTTTCAGTAAAATTTTGTCATTTCAGCATAAATTTAAAGATTTTTTAAACAATTTGTGGCTGAAATTACCCGATTTGAAAGATTTTTCTATATCATAATTTTCCTAAGACCATTTTTGCTCAAAAAATTGATCTGAGCTCTTGTTTTGCTTGCCCCTTTAATACATACCGTCTAGCACGTTCAACTATCACATGTATCAGGTTGATGAGATGATGTCTCAGTGTAGTCAGTTCATCTTTCAGCCATATTCGCATGTCAGTAGCCACCTGCAGGGAACAAATAGACAAATAAAAAATAAAAATAAAAATAAGTAATCTATAATAAGTGATCAAACATGAATGGGAACAGGGGAGGATTAATCACATGTGATGGTTCAACCTGAAAGGATAATATCAATTTCGATTTTATCACTTCATCTGTTAGAGCATTTTCTAAGCTTTAAAATGACACCTTATTTGTTAAATTGATTAAAGCAATTAAATTCTACAACAGAAAATCTGCTGAAAATTCTTATTATTTTCTTTATTTTTTGCTGCCTATTTTCACCAGTTTCTCGAAAAGTGTTCGCAAAGTCCCCCTTTTCGGGGTGAGTCATCACATATAGATGTACCCGGTTATGACAGACTCCAACTGTGACAACTTGTCTTCAACAGAAGGTAACAACTTTGACAATCAGTCAAGAAGAACTTCAAGATTTACTTACAGATGGTAACGAACTTCAGCTACACCTCAATGACAAGTGCCAGCTGGTAGCAACCTTGGCTGATGTAAAGGAACCAAGGCTGACGACAGGTCACTGAGGGTTGCAGTGGCCAATGAAATCTGAACGACATCACAACTAAGTTTACGTCTTGATAAAATTTAAAAAATGTGCAAATGAAAGTGACTGTCTTACCCAAGTTGTCTTTATCAATGCAAATTTAGTATTTTGGGATTAAGGCCCTGCAGGGAAATCCGAAACCCTGACCGGACTGGACCGGACTGGACCGAAACCGGGTCAGGAATTTTTTTGAGCTATTTACGGATTCGGTACAGGGTCGATCGGGTCGGGGAAAAGTTACTCAGGGTCGGGGAAAGTTTACATTCGGTCCGGGAAACGCAAAAGTCGTTCGGGGTAAAAATAAAATGGGCAACAATTAATCGCTGTGTCTATAATGTCATAATCCTTGTTAGCCACCATTTTAATGACTTGAAATTCGGGGTAATTTGGGGGAAAATATCCATCTTGACCGGGAAATCATGAAAAACTACTGGTCCGGGTCGGTCCGGTCTAGAAAAAATCCTTTCGGGTCGGGGTC
The DNA here is from genome assembly GCA_000969725.1 of Ophiothrix spiculata. Lineage (NCBI taxonomy): Eukaryota > Metazoa > Echinodermata > Ophiuroidea > Amphilepidida > Ophiotrichidae > Ophiothrix > Ophiothrix spiculata. The sequence goes on along the minus strand of JXSR01S015051.1, from coordinate 37,302 downwards.
GGTCGGGGCAAGCTAAATTTTTATCGGGTCTGGAAAAAAATTGTCGGGGAACGACAGGGTTAGGGTGAGAAAAAACCTGCCCCGTAGGGCGTTATTTGGGTTATATATAAGGGGGTATCAAAAACTTTTATAGATTGCCCAGAAGGAAAACAGACAGGAATGTAATTTTATCTTGCAATCTTTAATTTGGGGCATATTTACATAGTAACTTTGCAAAGTAAAACATTTCTGCAGACGTCTTCAATAACGAAGAAATTCCATTTTGTACTTCGCTCAAAATTGGCATTTTCAGGTCCACTCTGTTTTACTACGTCATTGTGATGTCATGAATTGACATATTCCCACAAATTTGGTATCCATGAATGGAGGGGACCAAATCCTTACTATGTCATCAAAGATTTGCTGGACACTGCGTAGTTCTATTAATAGAACCCTTGTTTTTTCGGGTGACACAAACCGCGGTTAAATGTTCGCTTAATAGAGCCTTGTTTTTTCGGGAGACACAAACCAATATGAGGGCTATAAACTACCAAGTTCAGTGATCTGAAAAAAGCCACTTTACTACCTACCTAACCTGTCAAGTCTCCCGATTTAGGGAGTCTTCCGCTTTGGTAACCATCTCGATCGGGTAGCCATATTTTCCGCTTTTTTAAAAAATCTCCCGCTTTGAAAAAACAAATCACCCGCTTTGGGAAACATTCTATTAGTGATGTTACTCTAGTGTGTATAACAGACCGTTTACACACAACATTTTTTTTGAAGAAATTGAAAATGAGATCGCTATAAGTCGTCTATGCGCTTGGGATACCTTTTTTTTCCTCTCTTTAGTTTTAAAAAGCTACGTAACAATCGATTGGGTGTACCTTTTGGTTCACTTACAGAAGTCTCCCGCATCAGAATTTGAAAATGTTGACAGGTATAACTCCCTACCCGGGGTGAGATCAGTGGGCTATTTAGAACTTAGGAGTTTTCTTGTGGTCTTTGGATGGATTATAATGTGATGGTGGATTTGTATTGTGGATAGTTTCACCGAAAAAACAAAAGGTCCTATGGATCACACTAGGCACTGTGCCCTTCAATGAAGGGACTTTATCACCCTGAATGACAGCTATATAGGCACACCAATGCAATTTGTGACTTTGTTTGGATTTAATTACAGACTTTACTATGTACATAACACCCTGTCATTTGTTATTTGATTGTCTAGGGTTGGGGTGACTCTGTGCTTGGGTAGGGGTGTTGCCACTGGAAAATGTGAAAACAAATTTTCAATAAACGGTGATAAAATCCATGTACAAAATTTCAAATTTTAAGATACAGATATCATAATTTTTCCATGGAAAATATTGGTGCAAATTTTCAGTGTTTGTGAATAAGAAATGCCTTTAAATTCGTTCAAATTTGAAAAACCTGAACAAGCCCAAGTACATACCAATTATTTTGTAAATGAAAAGGACTGATTGAGTTACCAGAGAGCCCGAGTACCCAGGCTTGAAGAAAAAAGTGCTCGTCAGAGCACCATATAGAATCAGACCCTAAATATGGTAATCATGCTCACAAATTTCAACCCTTAAAATATCCTAAATGTCGTAATACACTAAAATTGACCCTAAATGGTGTAATGGACATTTGACCCCATAATGGCATAACACACTGAAATGGACCCTCAGTGGTGTAATGCACTATTTTTCTGCCATAAAATACATAAATATAATATACTGGAAGCCTTTTCTGTTGTATTTCTTTGAATTTCAGAATAGCTGGCGAAAAAGTGACACTAGATTCAAAGATATCGAAAGTTACCCTGAAAAGGCACCCCTTTTTCTAAAGACTTCGACGACACCAATGGGCCAAATTCCTACCCCTTTTCGATGTTTTTCTGATGAGCACGCATACCACTTTTTTCTTTGAGC
>JXSR01S015051.1:7174-21259 GCA_000969725.1 Ophiothrix spiculata | reverse complement strand
CCAAGTCCACCTTACCACCAAAAGCTGGATGCGTTAAAATCAAGAGACGAGGTAACAAGAAGTATTTAAATAATCACAAGATGGAGAGACTGAAAGAATCCTTAATGGGTAACCAGCGCCAGATAAAATGTGATACAGAAATGGAAGAAAAAGACATTAACAATGACTTGAAGCAAATTCCAGATAACGCAGAGGACTATCCTAAAGAAAACAATAATGGTGGTCAGAAAGCAAGTGAAGATACACCAGTTGAAAGGAACATTTGGCAAACCATTAAAATTGAAAATGAAGATATAATTGACAATTTGTACAGATCGAAAGAGCAAAATTCTACAGACGAAAGAAATATATGGTCGTCCGCTCCTTGGAAAAATTTAACCACTGATATCAAAAGTGAAGCCAGTGACTTCAATAAAAGCATGGAGATCAAAAGTGAAGCAAGCGATGACGCCGACTCAGACATGGAAGAAACGATAGACCAAGAAAACAGAAATCTTTTCACTGAGCAGAACTTAACACAAGATCCTTCTGAACCAAATGAAGCCAATTTTGAGAAAGCATCTAGTCCTATGAACAAAAATCTTTCAAACAATCTGAATATAAAACAGGAGTGTGTCGATCAAAATTTATTTTTACATAGTTTACCAATAAGGTCTTCGCGAAGATTGCGGAAACGTAATGATCTGTATGATATCAGTGATGCAGACTTAGAAATAATAGAACAAGATCATTTACAAAAAGCAGTTGAGAACAGTTTGAAAGACTCAAAACGTGGGGGAAATGAGACAAACCCAGAAGAAATTACAATCTTCCAACAAAATGAAGATCTTCCAAAAAAACTGATGAGCATTAAGCAAGAACCTTGCAAATCTGACCATGAAAATGCTGATAAAGCAGCTGGGCCTAACGAAATTTCAAATGATGTACAAAACAATGTATGTATAAAACAGGAGCATTTCGAACACAATTTTTATTTGCAAAATCTGCCAGTGAGATCTTCGAGGAGATTGCGAAAACGTAAGACACAGAAAGATTTCTACGATATAAGCGATACAGAACTCGAAATGATAGAACAAGTGAACATTGAAAAAGCAGTTGAGAACAGTATGAAAGGCATTAGTGTAAAACATGAGGAAAGTGACACAGATGTGGTAGATATGATAGATCAACCAAATGAAAATCTTTACACCAATCTGAACATAAAACAAGAACCTCTGGAATCTGACTTAGTAAATTATGAGACAGCAGCTATGCCTAATGGAAATATAACTCTTTCAAATGATTTGAATATAAAACAGGAACATGTTGAGCAAAATTTATGTATGCAAAATCTGCAAATAAGGTCTTCGAGAAGGTTGCGAAAACGGAGGACACAGATCGATCTCCATGATATGAGTGACACAGAACTGGAGAGGATAGAGCAAGCTAACATTGAAAAAGCGCTTGAGTACAGTTTAAAAGGTGTTCAAGATACTCCAACTAATTCTACAACGGCCATCTGCGATATTTGTGTAACGCAAGTGAAGGGTTCAGATGATTTGATTCCTCATGAAGGGGTCAAAGTTTGCAAAGAATGTTTCCAAATGTTGACAAATATTTCTCATTATGAAAATACGACAGTTGACGCCCTTTACAATAATACTGATGAGAATGATAAGCTAGAAATGGTTGAAATTAAAAATCCACCCTCAGAAGAGAAAACAGAAAATGATCTTACGACAGGACAGAAAAAATTTAAGATTAAAATAAAAACGGATAGCGACTTTTCAGATGAAGAGTTACGCGAGGAAAGCACTGAACGAATGAAAACCACAACAGAAATTGATGGTGACTATTCGGATGAGAAAAGCGCAGAAGAAAGCACTGAACGATTGAAAATCAAAACAGAAATTGATGGTGACTATTCAGATGAGAAAAGCGCAGAAGAAAGTTCTGACAGTGATTTTGACCCTGATAGACCTTTCAAATGTGATGTGTGTCCGAAGAGATATCCGACTAACAAAAGCAGACTAAAACATCACCGAAACGAACATTTGTGGTACGGTGGGAGTCAAGAAGCGTTGAAGTTGAAAAAAATCGAAATGAAAAATGAGGAGAAGAAAAAAAGAAAAGAAGAGTTAATGAAGGGATCGAGGCAGGATGTGAAAATACGTTTTCGTAGAGGTGATCTAGACCCGAGTAAACCGTTTAAATGCCTCTACTGCCCGAAGCGCTTTTCCAACAAGTGTAGCAAACGAAGACATGAAAAGGCGCATTATGGTACATATGCTCACAAATGTTCATATTGCGATAAGTCGTTTTATAGAATTGAAATGAAGCGTTATCATGAATTGGAGCACACAGGAGTTAAAGAATTTAAATGTAGCTTTTGTGATATGCGGTTTAAAATAGAAAGTATGGTAAAAACTCATGAGAAAATACATCGCAATGACAGACAATTTAAATGTGATCATTGTGAAGCGCGTTTCTATGCCAAACGTGATATGGAAAGACATCAAGTGACGCATACGGGAGATAAACCATTTGAATGTAAACTTTGCGGTAAAACATTTGCCTATGAAAGTGGAAGAGAGATGCATCTCAGAATGCATACAGGAAAAAGACCATTTAAATGTCGATTTTGTGAACAAACATTCTACATGTCTGGTCATAGAAAAAAGCACGAAATGATTCATACGGATGAACGACCTAAGAAATGCGACTACTGTGATAAGACGTTCCGTAATAACTCTTGTAAAGAAAGTCATGAAAGAACGCATACTGGTGAAACGCCTTTCAAATGTAAATTTTGTGACAAAAGGTTCAGGCATAGGAATGTAAGAAGAGATCACGAACGATCTCACACGGGTGAAAAGAATCAAAAGACTCTCCAATGTATTTATTGTCCAAAAATGTTTAGTACGTTATCTTATGCGAAGTCACACGAACGAACCCACACAGGTGTGAAACCGTACAAATGTCGTTTCTGTCCAAAGAGATTCAGTCAAAGTTCTGCCAGAACGTCGCATGAAAGAACCCATACCGGCGAGAAACCATACAAATGTCTGACGTGTCCCGCAAAATTTTCAAATCTTGGGTCTCTGAAAATCCACAATAGAACGCATACTGGAGAAAAGCCATACAAATGTAGCATTTGCGATAAATCCTTCCGGAGAATACACCATTTTAGAGGTCATGAATTAACTCACAAAGATGATAAGCCGTATAAATGTAGTCACTGTGATAAAGCATTTAAAACAACTTCTGCTAGACATGAACATGTAAAAATTCATACGGGAGTTCGGCCGTTTAACTGTGCTGTGTGTGACAAGGCGTTTCGCACTAGTAGCGATTGTCGCCAGCATCAGCTTATCCATACTGGAGAGAAGCCTTTTTAGTGTCTTGTGTGTCTTAAAGGTTTCAGAGACCGTGGCTGCATGAAGAAACACGAACGAGTTGTTCATGAACATGCAAAAGAGCACCAGTGTAGTTTCTGTCCGCAAAGATTTGGCACCCTGGATGGGAAGCGATCCCATGAAAGGTTACATACAGGAGAAATGCCGTATCAGTGTGAATATTGTCCACTTAAGTTTCGTCATGCAAGCAGTTGTAAAAGACACGAAAGAAAACATACGGGAGAGCAGCCTAGTTATAAATGTGCAAAATGTTCAAAGTTGTATGTGGACAGTAGCGGCTTAAAGAGGCATGAAAAGTCATGTCATAGTGAGTAAGCTCCAGGGGAAGGGGAATCACTTTGAAAATGGTAGGTTTGTCCGTTGCAAAGGGGAAGAACCAGACTGGGGGCCTACTGAACTGATTTTGTGCAAAATATGGGCCTTTGATACAGATTTTTGAGGGTCTAGTGGACTAAAGTTTTGGCTAAAATTAGTCTTAGCGACTTTAAGAGGCATGAAAAGTCATAAGAAGTAAGCTCCAGGGGAAGAGGTAATCACTTTGAAAATGGTAGGTTTTGATACTGATTTTTGAGGGTCTAGTGGACTTAAGCCCGCGGGGGGGGGGGGGGGGGCGCTAAAAATTAAAGTAGTACTCATGCTCATCATAAAAAAAAGGCGTAAAATGGTTTGATTTTGACCCATCAGTGTCGTCTATGTTTTTTTTGGAAAAAGGGGTACTTTTTAGCACAATTTACGCCATTAAGGGTTGTAAATACAAGCCACCTCCGCCATTAAGGGTCACATTTTACTTGGGGTTGGTCATCTGTCATCATAAAAGGTCTAAAAACAAAAGAAAATAGGTTAAGACTTCATGCAAATGAACATATATATTGAAATTGTACATGTATACTTTTTGATACCTAATTTGTTAGCAAAAGGCCATTACAAACTTACACCATGAAGCCATTCCATTTGGGGTGCGATTTTCACCATCTTCGCTGATCTTATGCTATCAACAATTACACCATGATTTAAGGTCCAATTTTGAGGTGGTCTGACGAGCATGAGTACCACTTTATTTATGAACGCCCCACCCCCCACCGGGACTTCATGCAGAGTTTTTATGTTATCTTTTGAGAACACAATGCAAAATGTACAGTAGGGATGGTCACTTGCTTTCGACTTAAGCGGATTTCTTACTATTTCTTTCGTGTTATGAAAAATACATGATAAAACAATAGGGAAAAGTCAGGGTTTTAAGTTCCTTTCGAGCTACTCAGTTTTACAGGTTATGTGTTTTTGTGTTACTGAGTTTCCACTGCATTAAGATTTGGTTCAAAAATAGAATTGAGTTAAAAATGGATCATGACCAACTCCATATGCATATTTTTCTCTCAAATAATTGTTTTTGAAGTATAATAAATTGCACCAAATGCACATTGCACACATGTACTTTCCTGTGTTGATACATGTGGAAATAACTTGTGATGGCTCACCCCAAAAGGGGGTACTTTGCAGATGATTTTGATTTTAATATTTCATCTGTTACAGCATATTCTAAATCTTTAAAATGACAACTTACCTGTTGAAATTGATCAAGGCGATCAAATTTTAAAACACAAAATCTGCTGGAAATTCTTATTAATTTTCTTTATTTTTTGCTGCCTGTTTTCACCCGATCAGTTTCTTGAAAAGTGTTTTGTCGCAAAGTTCCCCTTTTCGGGGTGAGCCATCACATTTGGGTTAAAACATTTTGAGGGTAAAAAAGTCATAGCATTTTAACAGCTTATATAGTATTACTTTAAAGAGGCTTGAACCATTTTGAGTGGGAGGGGGCAATCGGATATTCTCTTGGGTAACCACCTGTGTGCAATAAATGTGAGACCTGGGTATGTCTCAAGACCGCCAATATGTGATGACTCATCCCGAAAACACTTAAAGTAAAAAGCACTCGTTTTGGTACTGGTATTCGTTTTAAAACCACAAAAGCACCCATTTTCCAAAACAGGTACCAAAACAAGTGGTAAAATGAGTACCAAAACGAGTGCCAGTTCCAAAGGGGGACTTTGCAACAGATTCTTTTCAAGAAACAGGTGAAAATAGGCCGCGAAAAATAAAGAAAATAATAAGAATTTCCAGCAGATTTTCTGTTGTAAAATTTGATCGCCTTGATCAATTCCAACAAGTGAGGTGTCATTTTTTAGCTTAAAAAATGTTGAAACATATGTAATGAAAAGATCAAATTCGATATCATCTGCAAAGCCCCCCCCCCCCCCTTTCGGGGTGAGCCATCACATATAGGGTATCAAAAATCAACTTGGTGCTCTGCAAGTCTCACTTAATAGACATCAAATTTGGCTTTTCAGTCTCTGATAGGGTAGAAACTCAAACAGGTTCAAATAATGATTTTGAAAAGCCAACAAAAATGAAATTTTAGGAAAACTCCTTTAAATTGATTGGTATACATTTACATTTTTATTGCACTGGTATAGTTGTGTAATGCATGGTCTAAAATAGGGTATTCAATTGAACATGAATCAGAGAGGGTGTCATTTGAACAGGAGTTGTCTGATAGGGTATTCATTTAAACAGGGATAGCCTCGGATAGGGTCTTCATTTGAATAGATATGGTTGCTTGCAGTCTTTATGAAAAAAATTCAGCTAGTAATGAGTTCATTATTACGAGGGTGTTACAAGCGCGTTACGAGCATGTTTATGATTACAAGCATGTTACTTACGAACTGAGAATCAAAGGGACTGGCCTAAATTCTTCCTGTTACTTTTTTATATTTTACATCATGTTGAAAGTACATGTAACTGATATTTGTTTCCGGGTAACCACCCGAGTTCCGAAGGTGACCCTATGTGAGACCAAAAATTGGCAAAAATGGGTGAAATGAGACCATAAATCTACCATATCTGTTTGAATGAATACCCTATCAGAGACCATATATGTTCAAATGAATACCCTATCTGAGACCGTACGAGATTATGACAAAATAAAAACAAGAAATCATTGATAAAATGTAATTGTACACCATTTGAACACTCTTAAGAAGTGTTTCTAGGTAATTGAAGCTGTTTTATTGGCAATTTAAGACACCTATGTTCTTCTGCAATGTGAGGGGCAATGGTGCTATCTCCTGAAGATAACACTGCAATGTGAGGGGCAATGGTGCTATCTCCTGGAGATAACACTGCAATGTGAGGGTCAATGGTGTTATCTCCTGAAGATAACACTGCAATGTGAGGGCCAATGGTGCTATCTCCTGAAGATAACACTGCAATGTGAGGGCCAATGGTACTATCTCCTGAAGATAACACTGCAATGTGAGGACCAATGGTGCTATCTCCTGAAGATAACACTGCAATGTGAGGACCAATGGTACTATCTCCTGTAGATAACACTGCAATGTGAGGACCAATGGTGCTATCTCCTGAAGATAACACTGCAATGTGAGGACCAATGGTGCTATCTCCTGAAGATAACACTGCAATGTGAGGGCCAATGGTGCTATCTCCTGGAGATAACACTGCAATGTGAGGACCAATGGTGCTATCTCCTGAAGATAACACTGCAATGTGAGGACCAATGGTGCTATCTCCTGAAGATAACACTGCAATGTGAGGACCAATGGTGTTATCTCCTGAAGATAACACTGCAATGTGAGGGCCAATGGTGCTATCTCCTGAAGATAACACTGCAATGTGAGGGCTAATGGTGCTATCTCCTAAAGATGACACTGTAATTAAGAGTTCCAATGGTACTATCTGGTGAAAAAAAACCCTTAAATAAACCTTTTTCGGCAGTGTTCATCAGGTACATCACTTTCTTGACATTAGGCTAAATAAAATTAATTGTTTGTCTCAAAGCTCCCACGCGCGTTAGTTTAAGTCGAAAAAAAATGAAAATATTCTTCATAATTGGCAAAAATTCCATATGAACTCCTTTTATATTTACTTGCAACATAAAATTTCTAATTAATTTGGTTCTTTATTCTGTTTTTTATTTAAAAAAATGCCTATCTTAACATAAATTTTGTATTTATTTATTTGACATGTATTTATTTATTTGACATGTAAATATATGAGGGAGTACATATGGAACTCTTTTCTATTTAGAATAGCACTCATGACTTCACACACGAAAAAAATCTAAGAGAAAAAAATAAATAAAAATAAAACAACATTTTGCATTGGTTTTTCAAGAGAGGAGAGCTTTGAGACAAACTATTTTTTTTAAATGGCCTTATGTGTTTTCTTTTTTTTCTTTTTTTTTTGCACATTAGGATATTTAAAAATGTCAAGTTTTAGATTGTAAAAGTAACCAAATACTAATTTGATGTTTTTTAAATATAAATACAAACGTATTTGGCTGAAACCTATACTGCATATTAAAGTACTATCGTGTCCTCAAGAACTTTGATACTAGCATCGGTATACAAATTCCATGTACATGTACATTCTGGGCTAGTGCCTCAAATATGATAATGTTATAAACTATAACAATAAAATAGGAGAAAAATCAATAAAAATAAATGGGCAGACAACTATCAGCGGTTGCTATTTTTATGGAATTTTTGAATATGACATAAAAAGAAAAATAACTAATAAAAACAGCTACATTAGCTTGTCACTTCCATTTCAATAAAGTATAGTAAGAAAATTACTTCAACAGCTTGCCGTTTTCTGAAGTAGACGGCAAAGTCTAATTTTGGGCATCTGGGTGGAACATATTCAATTTGATGCTTTAAAATCATAGATATAGTACACAGACACACAACAAAAGGTGTGGATAAGGAGAATTATCAATATGTTTAAGATTAGTGGGGAAATAGACTGTTCTGACTAGTGCAGATATCTAAGCCACATTGCAGATTAGTTTACGTGTCTCCCCTTAACGCATATACAGCGTTTGCAGTTTGTTTCACGTGCAAACCATGTCTGTTTCAATCAGCATCTATTGTGACTTGCTCTGATCAATGTACGCTAATTTGTACCGCTAATTCGTTTAGAAGATACTCAAAGTGTGGCACATGGAGCTGTAAAATGCTGGACGTACAATAAGCCCTTTCGCAATTTCAGAATCAGCGTGCATTGTGGGTAATTTCTCACGATCGAGTGGGAGATAAACAAAGCGCGGCTACTAACATATTTTCAAAAGCAATAACTATTTAACAGCAAAATTCAATCCATTGAAAATATGTTATAGTCGCGCTTTGTTTATCTCCCATTCGATCGTGAGAAATTACCCAGAATGCATGCTGATTCTGAATTTGCGGAAGGGCTTATAACTCACCCTCCATGAGTGACAATCCATGATGGTCACCTTCAGGGATGGTTATGGCTTTTTGTAATTTTGCCTGAATTTGCCTGAAAATGAGAATTTCCCGATACTTTTGTACAGTGAAGATCCAAGCATTTTGCCTGAATTCAGGCAAAAACCTGAAGATAATCATGCCTGCACCTTCCATTATAATATTCAGTGGTCAAATCTAAATGGCAGTGAGTAGAGATTCCCCTTTATAGTTTCCTTGGGTCAAACACATATATTACTAACCTGATTATCATGCAATGGCCAAAATTAAGTTTGACATCAAAATAAGCATATTTGCTCAAAACAAATATGTGACCCTTTATATCGAAAGGTACCTTAAGGTCGGCAAAATTAAAATTGATTTTTTGGTCTCATCTGAAAGATTTTAAGCTTTAAAATGACACCTTGCTTTTGGTTATTGGATGTTCGATTACAAAGTTACATCCAAATTGGTAAAAGGTATTGGGTTGATTCCGAAAACTAAAGTTCTGAGAAAATCAAGTTTAAAGTTTCTGTACTGGTTAAACGTGAATGGAGAAAGGATTTTTATCTCGCTTTTTAAAACATTCGTGTTATGTTTTGGATGTTGGAACTTGATTAATATGATAGAATACACTTCCAAGGTAACGTTTCTGATGAAATTAGAAATTCGACCTTGGACGTGATTTTTGACTATGCTCAGCTTCAATGGCCTATATCTCGTTATTTACTATGCCGGTATTAAGGTACCTTTCGATATGACAGGTCACATATGTTTATATAAATAAAATTTTGATGTCGAAGAAAAATATAAGACACTGACGGAACTGATCTTCCCTGCTACATCCCATTATAGCTTTCAAGCTGCTTGCCCTGGGAGCTCACCCATAAGTTCTTTTGAGTTGGTCGTTTCATCAGCTGTATGGGTATCGACCCTTCCCTGGGGGTTACACTACACTGACTTACCTGGTCATTCTTGAGGCATCCTGTAAGTAATTTTCCTGCAGCTTGTCAAATTAGTTCTTTGACTCTCCTTTCATTGGCTGTATGGATGTCAACCCATCCATGGGGTTACACTACACTAACTAACCTGGTCATTCCTGATGTGTCTTGCTTGCCGATATAAGTTCTTTGAGTCTCCTTTCATAAGCTCTATGAATGTCACTCCCACTCCCAGGGGTTACAGTACACTGACTAACCTGGTCATTCCTGCTGCGTCCTGTATGTAGCTTGCCAGCAGCTTGCCCAATTAGTTCTTTGAGTCTCCTCTCATAAGCTCTATGAATGTCACCCCAACCCCAGGGGGTTACACTACACTGACTATCCTGGTCATTCCTGCTGCATCCTGTATGTAGCTTGCCAGCAGCTTGTCCAATGAGTTGAGTCGTCTTTGGTTGGTTTAATGGATGTCAACTCCCTCCCCAGGGGGCTACACTACACTAACTAACCAGGTCATTCCAGCTACACCCTGAATGAACCTTTCCAGCAGCTTGTCCAATTCTTTGAATCTCCTTCATTGGCTGTGTGGATGCCACCCCCTCCTTTTCCTTCCTGGGGGTTACACTACACTGACTAACCTGGTCATTCCTGTTGCGTCCTGTATGTAGCTTGCCAGCAGCTTGCCCAATTAGTTCTTTGAGTCGTTTTTCGTTGGCTGTATGGATGTCAACTCCCTCCCGGGGGCTACACTACACTGACTAACCTGGTCAATCCTGCTGCACCCTACATGAAGCTTTCCAGCAGCTTGTCCAATATATTATTTGAATCTCCTTTTCTCCATTGGCTGTGTGGATGACACCCTCCTCCTCCTCCTTCCCAAGGGTTACACTACACTAACTCACCTGGTCATTCCTGCTACACCCTGTATGAAGCTTTCCAGCAGCTTGTCAAATAAATTCTTGGAATCTCCTCCATTGGCTGTGTGGATGCCACCCTCCTCCTTCTCCTTCCCCGGGGTTACACTACACTGACTAACCTGGTCATTCCTGCTACGTCCTGTATAAAGCTTTCCAGCAGCTTGTCCAATTAGTTCTTTGAATCTCTTTCATTGGCTGTGTGGATGCCACCCTCCTCCTTCTCCTTCCCGGGGGTTTCACTACACTGACTAACCTGGTCATTCCTGCTGTGTCCTGTATAAAGCTTTCCAGCAGCTTGCCCAATTAGTTCTTTGAATCTCTTTCATTGGCTGTGTGGACACCACCCTCCACCTTCTCCTTCCCGGGGGTTACACTTCACTGACTCACCTGGTCATTCCTGCTGCGTCCTGTATGTAGCTTGCCAGCAGCTTGCCCAATTAGCTCTTTGAGTCGTCTGTCGTTGGCTGTATGGATGTCAACTCCCCAGGGGCTAACCATGGGGGCTACACTACACTATCCAACCTGGTCATTCCTGCTGCACCCTGCATGAAGCTTTCCAACAGCTTGTCCAATAAATCCTTCATTGGCTGCCACCCTCCTCCTTCTCCTTCCCGGGGGTTACACTACACTGACTCACCTGGTCATTCCTGCTGCGTCCTGTATGTAGCTTGCCAGCAGCTTGCCCAATGAGTTCTTTAAGTCTTCTTTCGTTGGCCGTGTGGATGTCTTCATCTCCTTTCTCAATGGTAAACTTCCCAGCCTCCCATTCTTGCCCAACCTGAATGGATGAAGAAAGGAGTTATATAGTATACAATAGGCACTACATGTAGTGGTAATCACATAACGCAGGGGTGTGAGAGTTCAGCTTTTTCAATGCCTTCAAAAGAGTCTTAATTTGAGTTTTTTTCTTTCATTTTCAGCCTATTTTTGGCATTTTGTCACTATTTTCAACTCTTTTTATCACCTGACTCTCAAACCCCTGCATACAGGTGCACTACACTAAATAACTAGCGCTCGCTATCCAGCATTTCTAAAATCGGCAAAATTGACTGCCCTCTCCTAAATGAGGACCTCAAAACATATGGAAGAGCAATATGTTTGGTCAATATTTTGTTCTAATTATAGAGTTAGGTTTATTTAAAGTTGTTCTGATGCCATTTTTGATCTCCATCTGGATTACGAGGTAAAATTTTAAAGCTTTTCCTTAATTTGCGTTTTATTTAAAGTTGTTCTGATGCCATTTTTGATCTCCATCTGGATTACGAGGTAAAATTTTAAAGCTTTTCCTTAATTTGCGTTTGATTCTAGTAATATAAAATTTGGCTGTCAGTGATAGGGGGCGTTATTACTTTAGCATCCAGTATCTCAAAAATTTTGTCTTGATGATGTACTTTCATCATCATTTTGTGTTAGAAGAGATCATAATCAATTAAGAAAAAGGCAGTGTTGAAGCAACCAGTTGCTTTATTATTGAGTTTTTTGGGTGTTTTTAGGAAGCCATTTTGTACAGTAAGTTAATGGGAAGCTATTTCGTGGTGTGGCGCCATAAATTATAACAAGAACTGTTTCAATGGACCATGACCTGCATCAACACTACTACAATCACAGATCCAAACAGATCCATACAGCAAACATTCATGTGAATGTTTGCAGGAGTATGGGCCAAACCATTGTCGACCTTCAAACAAAATTTTCGCTATCAAACATTTTGTCGTGATGTCAAACTGTTGGCGGCCATAGGTGTTGTTGGTTTTAGACAACTTTCTTAATTTTACATGCCATTTTGGGTTACATATCGATTTTGGGTTTAGACACTGTTATAGGTGTTACACACCCTTTTGGGTATTTTAGACACATTTTTCATTGTTATAGACTCTCTTATCAATTGTGTAGACACCTTTCTCTTTGTGACGCCTATGGCCGCCCATAGTTTGACGTCACAACAAAATGTTATATGAAATCGTGTCGTAATTTATACAAATTTGATGTCAAATTCAAGATAAAGGACCTATCTTTCCAGTACAATTTACCCAATCACGATAGCTTTTGTCAATCTGGAGATAAACGTAATTGTTTGCAGGTAAGCGAAATCCACTCTGTGCCACTTTTCAATATAGCGATAGAAACACACGTTTCTGAATTACATTTTCAAACAACAGCATCCGTAAAGACATTTTCCATGATAAAATCTTTAATAACTTAATTTATAGAATCTCTTACTAATATTTCAAAGTCATAAATAAAAATATTCCACAACTTCCATACTTTTACATACAAAGTCCCCCCTTTCGCCATCACATATAAAACAGATCAACATTATGATGATTCAAATATAATAAGGAGGAAGTAAAACTCTATTCTCCTAATTTATACTCAGTGTAGGAGGTTTTTATTTCAGCAACTCAATTTTGACCTACAACACTGTACATGTGAGTGCTGGGCGCAAATTACGAGTCCATGTTGCGGCTGCCCAACGCTGCATACCGTAGACCTAAAACCTTGTAAAATTTTATCAAAATAAGTAATAACATGTAGATTTCATCATGTGTCTGATTTCTGATACAATACTGTAAACGCCAATATTTTCGCGCTCAGTAATTTTCGCAATGCCAATTTTGGACCACTGGCATTTCGCTCATTTTTATTTTCCTGCATGTGAACATTGGGCTAGTCTGAATTTCCTTTCAACAAATACACATACATTTCTGCGGTACATTTATTTTTGCGCTTTTTTCATTTTGCACGAAAAGCGCCAAAAAAATGTAGCGCGAAAAATACCACTTATGATTTACAAAAGAACTATAAGTTGGTGCATTTTTTGGCCCCCAGTATTCAAAGAAAATGCGACCATAAAAATCATGCCAATTTTCATAAAAAAAGAATTATCTCGATTCCTGTTCACCCCAGTATAGGAAAAGTATACATATTCTGACAGGAAATTTTTCAAGGATTCCAAAAATAATGTTATTTTCATGATAGGGTGAAGTTAAAGAGAGTTATTTGAATTCAAACGAGAATTTTGTTTTCAATTTTTTTTTACAATTTGACCTAGCATTATTTTTTACTCTTACACCTCATGATTAAAATTACTTCATTTTTAAATTGCCCTGAATGAGAGCTTTTAAAATATATGATACTGTACCTTCTTCAATCCATCCAAGATAAGATTCATCTCCTCTTCAGTAACAATGTCAACCTTGTGCAGAGCTTTGACATAAGCTTGACTTCCCTGAATGTCAGCCTTCCACATGCGCTTATCGAAACCAATGGAGGCATTGAATTGCTCCATGATTGGGTCCGTCTCACCTGTGAATCGTCCTCCCCATAACTTTCCTTTCTGTGAGAAAACAACAACAATGATTTAGAAATATTATACTTGTAAGAAATAAAGATGAACCACAAAACGCTAATATTTAACTTCTTTCTTGTCCTATATCCAACCGATATGTAAAAATCCCATACACATTTCGGACAAGAAATTGAATATTTTAGCGGTTACAAAGGTCATTCATTTCAAAAAACATGAATTTATTCATCATAGTTAAATAAGGCATGTACT
>JXSR01S015050.1:32758-43392 GCA_000969725.1 Ophiothrix spiculata | reverse complement strand
CTTACCAGAGTAAACAACTGGAATCAAACTTATACCTCAATGCAACAAGCATGATATAGGCCTCAAGCATACATATGATTTAAAAGCTATCTATGCATGCTCACTGGATCTCATGCGATCAAATTTTATGGTGCCTGTTAAAGCTTCCCGAACCTCAGAGACTTTTAACGATGGTGGGGTGGGCGGGTAAAATAAGACCAATGAAAACTGTGAAAAAGTGAGAAAACTGGTAAGAATGTTAATGACAAATGGCAAAATAAATAAGGAATTATCTAAGCTTTTAAACAAGCTCATTAGTGGGGTACAGCGATGGTTTAATGCTCGCTGGAATTCAACAAACAAAACAAATGTGTTCTGGATTGATATTGGGCCCAAACATGTCCCGAAGATCATTGACCTCCAGGCAATAATTTCTGAGAAAAATGATATCAAAAGGCATTTTAATAACATTAGTGATAAGATATGTTATCAATAAATATTAAGTTCTAATATAACATTAGTTGATATGTGTTAACGTTCATTCTTTCAAATTTATGGGGTAACAATACTTTGTGTACACCCTATACTTAAATCTAAAGGAATGATAGATAGGCGTGAAAGTTATGGCTCATTCTCAGATAAAGCGTGCAACTTTGCCGTTTTGGTGTCGCTCATGTTCGTGTTACTAGTTTAGCGTTGTTAAGCCTATTACAAATAATTTGAGTGATCTAGTTAATACATTAAAGTCACATTAGTAACATGTGTGAAGCTAAACATTTTAGCATGCCAGGAAAGTAGATAACGATTAATCTGAAAATGCAAAATCGTTACTTTTCCCCATGTCGCCAGCCATACTTTTTACGTTTTATGTGGCCCCGTTCCTAAAATATTCGGGCATTTCAAACGCAATGCATATTTTTTAATAGCCCGTAATAGGTATTAGTAATGACATATAAAGTTTAATTATATTAAGTATTTAATATGACATAATAGCTTTTTAAATCATGTCGCCAATATTGCAAACAGATACGAACCAAATTCTAAAATCGATAACAAAGTGTGAAAATCAATATGTTGATGGATGATTCCGCATTAGATTTATCAAGTAAACTTCAGTCTTGAATAACATATATGTTATATAGAATTATATATTTACAGTAATGATTTACAAGGATATTAATATCAAAAAAAACCTATGTGACTGTCACGTCGCAACAGATACGAACCACACATTTTGTCGCCTTTTCGCAAAACGCGGTACACTATGAGCGAAATAATACACCACAGTGTAGTATGTGTAGAGCTACTAATTTAGTGTAAAGACCAAGTTTGTAAGAAAACTAATTTTCTCAATAATGAATATTTAAAAAAAGATTCCAACAGATACGAACCAACAGATACGAACATTAGGTATAGGGAATACAATGGTTAAAAATCAAGTATTTTTAAAACATATCCCATGCACTTTTTCTTCTTCAGAAGCCATAAGAGTTTATGATTTTGTATGTTTTTCATGAGTTGTTAGTAGTCGAAATTTCAACATTTCTCTAACCAAAGTTGCACGGTTTATCGGAGAATGAGCCTTATATTTGATTATACCAATCAATATCAATAGATATCTTATATTTGATTATATTATATTTGTTTTTCACTTTACTAATTACAAAACTACGGTGTATTAGATACGATCACCCGTTCGTATGGTCCGGGTTGTACAATAAAGTATAATGCTAACATCTCTTGCGCAAAATTAGTTTTAGACTTTATGCCGTTATAGTCTATAGAAGGCGGGCTTTGATTCCAGGAATATTACTATTACACAGGTGTAATGAAATACAGCGTCCGTATGACTGAGTGTCCTAGCTAGTATTGAAATGTGTAAAACGTACTTGTAAAATGTGCGATCAATAAATCGCTGATTGCAACCTATGCCGTGTAGTTCAAGTAGACCCAGACTCCTGGTTAAGGGAGACACTCAGTTTCATTACACCGGCTCCATCCGGAGTTACATTCCAC
This sequence comes from Ophiothrix spiculata, assembly GCA_000969725.1. Taxonomy (NCBI): domain Eukaryota; kingdom Metazoa; phylum Echinodermata; class Ophiuroidea; order Amphilepidida; family Ophiotrichidae; genus Ophiothrix; species Ophiothrix spiculata. Next base: position 41,397 of record JXSR01S015050.1, on the reverse strand, counting down.
GTTTTTTTTTTTATATATTGTGGAATGATAAAAATGGAATAATCAAAATAGTTAGAATGGAATAATTAAAATTATTCACCGTTCTTATTCATATTATATTACAAAGTACCACTTTAAATTACAACATACCACTTTGAAATCTTTCAAAATATCCCTTGTAATGTTCACACTGACTTTGTTGACATTTAGTACTCCAACTATCGCACCTTGATATCTTCCAACCTTATTGAAAACATGTGAACTAAATAGTGAAATGTTACTTCCATCAGTTCGGGACTTCACACTGAGTTGAGATATCTGTAAAATGAATGCATTCGTAATTAGAAGACACGTCAAGATCATTTTAAAACACATAATCTAATTTCCATTAATTTTTGATTAACAAATGACTGCTAAACATGTTCCTGTTCTAAATAATGCGCTTTTTATGTTAATCCCTCTGAACATTTTTGGAACGTTTCATTCGTAACTTTGCACATCACAACTGCTTAAAGAAGGTTAACCATTAAAATCACTTTACTAAGAGAAATGACTGTTAAATGACGGCAATGCATGCTTAGTTTATTCCAACCATTTAATCGACAGATATATTATACCTTACTAAAGCTTCTTTCATCCCCGTGCGGAAACATGATATCATCATATTTGATCTTCCAAATTTCTCGACGTAATTCTGATTCATATTTGCGATTCCTGTGAAATAAAAGTGAATTTAATCATAAAAAGCATGAATTGACGATTATAATAATCACTATTTGCAGCATTTTATTTATCATTAGCAGACCAACTGCCATTACTATCGTATTTATAGAAAACATATATATGCTAACTCAGTGACCAATGGTGTGCTTCTCTAAACTTATATCAAGCTGGCTGAAGAATATTTGTCTTTTTGGTCTTGAATTAAAAATATTAAGGTCTGGTTCAAAAATACATATGTGTTAGAACATAATTAATTAATATTAAATTGCAGAATCATGACCAACGAAGGGCTTATTTTTCGCTGAACTTGTTTTGTCATGAATAAATGAACCAAATACATAAAGGTACTTTCTATTATAATGCATGTTTAATTTAGTTCGCAATCCTAAACGTAATCCAACAAGTGACTATACATGTTATACAGAACAAAGTTTCCACGGATAATGAGGGGAGCGTGGCCGAGTGGTTAGAGCGTTGGACTCATAATCAATTGCATTCGTCTGTCGTGGGGTCGAGTCCCGGTCTCGGCTCTCGGTACGTCTCCTTGTTTCCTTCAGCAAGAAACTTTGCTATACTTGCTTCCTATTTCGGAGGGCACGTAAAGCCGTCGGTCCCATCTGAAGTGTTCCTGACACACTGTCGGATGTAAAAGAACGTCACGGGCTAAGCTACGGGCCGTTCGAAATAAGAGTAGGAGACCCTTCCCCAGCAACCGTGACCGTATGTCAAAATACGTCATCTACTCTAGGACCAGAGTGCATAGTCACTATACCTTCAAAAGTAAATCATCTCTCTAGGAGCTTATCTAGATGCTGAAAAGGCTTTGATAAGAATAAGCGTAGAAGTAGAAGTAATGGGCACCTTGTTGCTCGGATCTTACAGTATTGCTTTATATTTTACAAGGTGTGTATAAAATTGGCATTGGTATGATGATTATTTTTTGGACTTTAAAGTCTTAATACTTATTATTGAAATAATTAAATTTCCTACAAAACATATCTGCACGATGCGTACGTCGAGAGCGTGTTCAAGTATGTAGCGACCAAGAAAATGCCATGAGCGTTTCTTGTTTCTTAATTGGTTGATAGACTTCACGATCGTGTTTTTTATTTATTACCCAAGGTGATACGCTCGTTACTCCACACATTTATATTTCGTTCAGATGTCCATAAGTTGTAGGACATTTAATGACTTCAATTATACATGAAAGAAACATGTATAGATTTGTCGTTTATAAAGAGTGTAATTTATGTAAATAGTACCTTCAATTGAGAAATTAAATACGATGATACCAGTGATCCTGAATTAACAATCTTTTTGATACAACCTAATTATCTCACCTATAAATAAGACCAAATATAAGTAGAACGATGATAAGCACAAAAGAAGACCCAACTGCAACTAGAATTGTTTCCGACTCTGGAAGGAAGAAAACAATATCATATATTATGACAAAATAATTCTGGCAAAGCATCACACTAATTCTGATTTGTTATCCATGCAAAAAGCTTCATCACTTCAACACTTTTAACACTTTGTTCACATTTCCATTCGTTGGTGCCAACAGGGGGATTCCTAGGTATCTTCTTACAAGCAAGTCTTGTCAGTGATGAAGATTCTAAAAAGAACCAAATCACACAAAAATAATAAATAAATTGTTTCAAAATGTCGGCCAAATACTTTTTTATATTCAGGCAACAGAAATATCAACCAAATTTCAAAAACCCTCTTCACAAAGTATTTTTGTCTGAAACGTTGACTATATTGGCACTATGTAAGGACACTTATATTGCTGAAATGAACTTTTTTGTTTATAATTTCATTGGCAAAGCTAATTTGAATAACATCTTTGAAAAACAACAACTTTATGGTAATTAGCACAAAACAGTTTGATATTACTTTTCCACAAAAAAGCCAACGGCGTTATTTGAGGATTATGTGAGTATTACCTAAACAGGTTTTAAAGAAAAACGTTTCAATCAGTCGAATACTCACGTGTAAGCAATGGTTGACACCTCTCGTCGTTCCATCCACATGGAGGTTCCCCTAAGGGAGGCGTGGTTCCTCCACCAGGCCAGATTATTGTTCGATTCAACGAGATGTATTCCCCAACGCTTAGAAATTAATGGTAAACAAAGTCAATGTCTTATATGTAATGAAATCTAAAGCTGTTAGCTTTTAGCTCTCGACCATTCAGTACACCATTAAAATTATTTTACTTTTTTAGGAAAAAAATACTCAAAAGTCACATTTTGTTGAGTAAAATTCTACACAATGTTGGGAAAACTTTGCTCAACGGTGAGTAAGATGTGATCAACGTTGATTAAGATTAACTCAACCGAGTAAGATTTTACTCAACAATGAGCTGTGACTTTTTTACAATGAGAAAAATAATATTAAGAGTTTAACGTATGCAATTCGCTGTCGGAGACTAGTGAGTAAGTGATATTCCTGGTTATCCCAGCGCCCGTACACACTATACACACAGCTCACTTTCATGACTATGGGTTGCATAGTCTCCATCAGAGAAAGTCTAAGTAATGTGTTTTGCTAGTCAAGTAATAGAACTAGTAATGTTGCTTTGGGAGAAAACTTAACCGTGAGTTATTGTCAACACGACCACAGTTAGCGCGGGTAATTCAAATGATGTCAAAAGCAACGTGAATAGTGTTGAATGGTTGGAGGAGTATCGGATTATGATGTCACTTCGACAGCGAAGTAAATATTCGGTTGTTTCCCAAATCACTGCAAGAGTAGACCAATTGCAATTTAGTTCTGTTTATCGTCGTTACCATCAGCATATTAATGTTAGAGACATTTGATTTACTTGTAAAATGACACTTGGTCAATCTGGCCCGAAGCCAGGGTTATTTCAAGGGGGGGGGGGGGTTGCGGATTTTCAAACAGTGAACCTTTTGGAGGAAAAATTCTCAACCCTAAAGTAATTTAAGTGGTTTTGACAAAGTGACATTAAGGGACTTTTTGTGGACCTTTTTTGTACATTGTCAAATTTGGGGGTGCAACGCCCCCACCGCACCCCTCTGGCTACGGGATTCTACATTGACGTGATTTTATATCTGAATTTCGTATGTTTCTGCAAACACAAAATAGGACTATGTTATATCGGGTGTGTGATACGAATACCAACAATTGTCAGGATTTGGACGGACTGAAATTGCATTCTGTCTGCGTCATTTCCTATGTCGAATGTCCCTATTAATGATCCAGATTAGTCGAGCAAACGTATAGGGAAATCCAGGACACGTATTACCGGTGACATTGAATTTTCTTTCCGAGAATTAAATACTGATTGTAAGCCGATATTAATAGACAAGGTCGCCTGCATGTAATGTCTGTTGGAACGTTTTAAATTAACAGAGACGGATAGACTTTTATACGGTGTAAAGTGTTAATGTAGTATGTTTAAAACTGCTATTTCAACAGGTAATCATGTCTTTTTTGCCCTTGATACTTGTACCTGCAAAAATATTTCTCACTGATTTAAGGGAAAAGCAACATATGGAAACAGTTTCTGAAATAGTTTATTATATATAATGTATACTAAGTTGTAGATGAGTCGAATCTAATTGACAACATAAAATCACCGTGTTCTTGTGCTGTGCAATGTGCTATATAGATTTTCATGTATGCAACTATGGCATATTTTATGTATAAAATCACCTTTAAATAACATTCGTGAACATATTGTACAAACATAAAAGTCGAACATCTTTTAACTATTTTAAGACGCATGTATTTGGGGGAGAGAAAACATTATCGCACATTTGTTATATAATTATTGGAATATAGTTATTTTATATGGAGTCTAGTGATATTACATTTTTGTTAACAGAAATTCATTTAAATGTCGCACAGCCACTTTAGTAATATGTTGAAGCATTAAAAATATTCCATTCATTACGTACATTTAGCCCGTATGTGAATAGTTTCAAACCAGAAAACGTGATTCACTTCGATACTGAATAGCGATTTTGTCACCTCGTTTTACACCTGAATAAAATTTGAATAGAATTGAGATGTGGGGTATTCCGGGCCGGTATCGGGTAAAATAAAATAAATAAATAAATACTGGGGATTTATAGTGCGCTATGCCTCCCAGATTTGTAATACCACTCGGCCTCTGCACACTTTACAGGTGTTCGCTGACCAGTGTGGCCCAAGTAAGCTCCATTCCACACCAAGCATCATTTCAGGTTCTGTCGCAACCTCAAGGGGCGCTGAACCTTGATCAGCCCACATACGCACCATCGCTGCCCGGATCAGCTCCCCTAGTTTCGTACGGGTTTCCACGAGACAATTAGCAGTTAGTTCCTTGTCCAAGGGAATTTCAAGCACACTCAACTTTTTTGGCACCAGCGGGGATTCGAACTCGAGACCTCTCGCACCGCAAGCGAGGGCCTTACCGATTGAGCTAACTTGACTGATACTCGACGGGTGTTTCGGGTGCGATTCATATAGGGAGAATCTGAGCGTCATGTACAACTGCGTTTTAGAATGAGAGTACATACTTGGCCTAAATGTGTTGTGCAATGTCGACTGGTAAAATCTATGTGAGCTTGACATGAAACATACACTTGCTCTTATAAGAGTTATCAGATAAGGCATTAAGCTAAATGGTTACAAACACATTGTACATTTGTACTTTGAAGACAAATACGGTATAAGTGTCTATTGCTAAGCGACGATATGAAATACATTAATTCTTTGAACCGTCGATACCATCCAGTCGTTTGAAGCTACACGTGTCTCATTATAGCTTTGTGATATTAATGTTCAATTCTAGCCCATCACTATGCAAAAATACGAACTATACAGTGAAAAACTCGTCTTGTCATTCAAATAAAAATAGAAACATGGTCGTAAATTGGCAAAAATCCGAGACGAAAATGGAACTGCAGATTCAAAATATTTTAATACACTTTCTTTATAACACCTACCTACAAACGTTTGTTTAAAATAAGTGAATAGAAAAATAAAAACAATCTTTATCTTTTAACCTTCGTCTAACAAACCGTTTTTGTAACACGTCTTACCAAGGGGCCCCTGTTTATGGAACGGAACCACCTATAAACTTGGTTTTGCTATCAATAGATAGGTATTGTCCTCCCCTATCCAACGATATCAAGATCACACAAATCGGCCAAGGTGTTACGTAATGATGACGGCATAAAGGTTTTTCAGGTCGAAATCGGAATTTTGGCAAAAATGGCCACCAAAATCAAAATGTTGCTATAAAAGCTCTAAATAACGGAATTTTATCGGTTGTTTTGCAAATGAAGAAGAAAAATAATAATTCTAACATACACTGCAAGTTTTAGCCTCATAGCATGCATATATTTTTCAAAATGGCGACTTACACGGCATACCGTAACCCCGTCTTAGGTGGTACCCCTATAGATTTGCATCAAAATGACTGCAAAGGATGTAAAAAAGATTATCCAAATGTCTGGGGTCGGTTGCTTTTTCGTTTTTATGCTGCGGGGAAAAAACCTTAGGGGGGTTACAAACACCCCTTGGTTAGACGAGGGTTAAGGGCCATATCAACAGAAAACATATGGCTTAATGATCTTTATACGCGATTCACCTTTCACGCCAATACAAAATTTGATAGATTATATCATGACTTGTGGAAGTCAATTGAAGTTTATCGAGATATCATTTTAATACTATTAAAAACAAATTTGCAAATACTGTATCAAGAAATTTAAAACATTAAAAGCAACCTTTATGACTCATTTGTGATGGGCAGTCACGTGTCCTCAAGACGGTTCCCAACTTTATAGGTAACGATAAAGATTAATATTCCTGTTATAAATTTTTCGGACACAGAATCTTTAAATACTTAAACAAAATGCTAGCACTTGGCATATCACTGTGACGAATTGAGACATTATGTAGCTCCGATAATTGGTTGGTTTTCAAATTTTCGATACGATGAGTACGGTAACATATATTTGCATTTGCATTCTTTTCCTAAGCCATGCACCTAACACTTACCACGAATCTATATCCTGGCCGCAATTGCTAAAAAGTTAATAGAAATAAATATTTTTGTAACATGCTGCTAGGCATAAAAATGCTCAATTCGTTCCCGAACTTAAAATGCAGGCACAAGATGCTTTTTTCTTCCAACGTCAACAATATTAAAGAAAAGTCGTAAACAATACAAATATAGGTAAAATGGCTAGTATTAAAAGCAAAAACAGAACAAGCATTGCGGGCATAAATAGCAATGAAATCAATTTAAAAAGGAAAATTAAACGACAATATGAATTGTTATTGTTTTATGTGATATGACACTTGATGAATGAGTTTAAGTGTTCTTCCTCGGAGCTGAAAACCTGTATGTGTAGTGTGTATAACACTACTGAAGTGTAATATACTTGCGACTGGACTCGTGAAATATTTAATGGATATTTCGATGATCTGATATCATGGAATGAACTTAAAAAAAACCCGTTTTGCTCTCTTTGTTTAAAGTATACATGTGTACTCCTTTAAAAACAAAGATATTTATCAAGATGCATTTAAGAACCTTTGCCAAGCATTTCCCGATGTAGTGAGGTGATTTCTTCCCCCTCGTGCTGTCATGGTTGCAATGATTTTCCAGAGGGTACTTCTTTACCTTCTTGAAACAGGTTTACAGCTTCAAATAGGAGGTGGAGATAGCAGATATCCTGACAACATGTTGTCAGGAACTACACTTCTTTGTGTTATGTTTCTAATGCCTTAATATGCATTTAACATTTGATTTGAATTTAGCTTACTTGTTATGATATTCTGCTACAGTAAGCAAAGAGTCATTCAAAAAGTTTTGCAGCATGTAATTTGGTCGCCTGTCGCCATTCTCATCAATAACAATCTCCCCATCAATACCTTTATGAAAAGAAAACAGAATAAAATGTAGTTCACAACGTATGTAAGGGATCCCTTCAAAACTCAACCGACGGTTGACCACCCAGAACCGCGGTTCTGTGCGGTCAGCCGCCGGTTGAGTTTTGAAGCGGCCCTTAATGTACTTTTTATCATGATTTGAAGGAAGGGTACTAGTGTATAGGACTATTGTATATTATTTAAGCACTTTGTTAAATAATTTTGAGTTAAAGTCATTAGCCACGATCCATTTGGGTATGAAAACTTGTGAAAACTTATTTGAATAAAAGAAAAACCTTAATAAAATCCAAACAAACAAACAATATATTTATCATTCGCTCTAAAAAGAAAATTTCCCGCCAAACTCATTTATCAGGGATCTGTCAACAGTGCTTCCTATAAACCTAACGTTTTAGTTTCCAAAAGTACGGATGTTGATTTTAAAGTGAATATTAATCTTTAGGAAGATAAGATATACTTAAATGCATTATCTCTTCACTAAAATATATAGGTGGAAATTGAAATATGTAGAATTTAGTTATTTTTTCTAGAAATTTTTTCACTAATTTTTTTACTTCTCTGGAAATGCAAAACGTTCAAGGAACAACTAATAGTCTGTTTTACCATTAATGTTCAAATTCATGAAGAATGGTTATGGATAGGATATTAGTTAGTAGTTGGTACGTAGTACTTTCTAAATATACTTTAAAATCAGTGTTGTGGAAAGTTTAACTTCACTTTGGTGATCGAGGCGTATGCCTTTGACCCTCGTCTTCGTAAGGTTTTTTTGGTAACACGTCTTCCTGAGGGTACCCCCTGTGATTTTAAAATTGGGACCCCTAAAGTTATATTGTTTGGTACTATATAGTCTATGGGCTCAGACTCGAAACCCTCCCCCCTAGGGGGATTTTTGGAGACAGGTATTTTTGGAACCCTTACCCCCTGAGATGTTCAAATCAGGTTGTCTGCAAATTGACCAGTGGTGGGTGTGGCTTTGAGGGCGCTTTTTTCAAAATGGCCGCCAAAATAGTATATTTTCATCA
>JXSR01S015050.1:14784-31826 GCA_000969725.1 Ophiothrix spiculata | reverse complement strand
GGTTCAAGGCAACAGACCTATTTCGTGTTTGCAATTGTAAGCTATTGCTAATCAGTCTTTTAAAAACGAGCAATGGCTTAAGTTACCTTGTAATATTTTTTGCTTGTTTGCTGTTAATAACAATTTTGAAATCGGAGTAGTTACCTCTTCATCTTCCGGAATGACATAGTTGAATGGTGGTTCTGCTGTCCTTCGTCGAACTTCTTTTTCGAATTCCTTGTATTCAGGAGTTTCGGGTTTAAGGAGTTTAACATCCAATACCCCTATAAATTGATAAGAAAATTACTTGCATCTTAAGAATTAAGATCGTTTGAGGGTAAAGGGAATCCATTTGCTCATTAAAATGTGAATCCTAACTATTTTTTAATCATGAAAAGATAAATAGTTTCCACAGCATTTGCGGGGACTCGAACCATGGAATATGGCAGGGGTTAGTCCTGCATTACGAAACAAGGGATCTACCGCTGAGCTATCAAGGCAGCGTTGAGATCGTGAACTAAAATCTAAAACATAAACATTAGAATGCCGTATTTTTCTTTTGTTTATATACATAAAAATTGCAATTTTTTCATAATCGGAATGCTCAATTTGAAAGTAAATTACGCGAATGCGTATATCAGACAAAATGTAGATAATGTAGATACTTAAAACAGGCAATTCACAGCTCAAACAGGGCGAACTAGAGTCGCAATTCACGTCCGGTTTTTCGGGCAAAACAATGCGGGTTTGTTACATTATCATTAAAATCAACAGAGCATATTTAAAAAATATTGTTTGTAATTCAATAAGAAGTATCAAGCCTACAATCTGTAAAAATTTGAAACTAGTCGAATTGTTCTAACATCATGAAATTATGAGGTTTCGGCGAAAAATCTTTAGGCGTCATTTTGACCTTGATAATGGACGTGAAATCACTAGTAAAAATTAATGAATAAATAAGAGACTCTATTCAATATGTTCTTCAAAAATTGTGATATTCTGATGGGAGTAAGTAGGTAAAAACTTGCAGCGAGACGTTTTAGGGACTGTTGCCTTAAACGTCGAAAAATGAAAATAAGATACGCATTACACGTTTGGTAAACAGTGCACAGCAATAATCCAGAAAGGAATTTAGCTAAACCACGGTTTTAATTCTCCTCAACAGCACTGCTCATAACAGAAAAATATGAATGTATGACGACCGATAAGAAAGACGATGAATTTTGTTATTTATAAATAAAATGCGTTGTGCAAAGTCGTTGAAAAATAACTAATGATCATTATGTTTTTTCCATCATTTACGATCATTTGGGAAGGGCTTTGGTTTATAAAAAGTGTGGCACTTTTTGTGGAAAATTGCTGAAAACATTAATGAAAAGATGTTGATCAATTAGTGAATGTCTTTTTACTTTTAATTCCAAATAAATTTACAGAATGAATTATACATTTTGAATTAGGAGAGCAATTATACTTACTGTAAATTTAATTTTGATAAACCCTGTATATGTCAAGAATCCGGTAAATCATACCTGTGAATGCCTTTATGGCTTCTTCATCTCTTCCGTCTGGTCCCATCCAACTTCCCTCACCATATCTGCTTTCCAATGTCACTTCGTTGGTGAAAAAGGCATACTCCCCGTTCATCATACCAAGATCATAGGCATCCAATAAAAAGCTTCGCACGTCACTTCCGTAGGCACATATTATAAAAACTGTCAAAGAGAATATAAAGAAAAGAAAGAAGATCTTAAGAGTAGCCATGGTGGTACTCTGAGTAGAAAGTATGTTTGGCAATGGACTAGTTCCTTACAATAGAACATATACTGCAGAAACTGCACAGCAGTGACTTGTCAGGTTCCCAAACATACATTTCCTCGATAACCAATGCATGATGGCGTTTCTGGGCCAAAATCGAAAGTAAAAGCTCATCATATTCGTGATTAAAGGTAATCCTAGTCGTGTCGAGCATTCTGTGTCAGACCATGTGTAACTAAAGTTGTAACCTTGTTCACGAATTGTCTTGAAGTTATTTGTATCACAATTGATCCTGCATGCTCAGGGCCAATGATATTGCTCCTGTCGCTCCGTGACCCCCTGCCGGATAAAAACCTTCCCATGGAAATAAAATTTAAAAAACAATCATATTTCCTTCTGCTACTGTAAGTGAACTTGATAAAAGCAGTAGTAAGGAAATGGTGGGAGAGAATGACTCCATTTTACACTTACACTGTTCCAAGAAAATAGGAAATGTTTATTCTAATTGATATTAGCATGTAAGCCGTTTAACAATCTATGGTGTAAAAGACACACGATATCTTCAACGCAAACAAAATGCATTTGTCGGGTATCATCATTTGCCTTTTTATATGGCTCCAATCGGTCTTGGTAAAATCGGGGGAAAAAATTATAAAGCTCTGACAAAATATTACAAAATCAAATTATTTATCACATTGTAATAACATGTTTTTTCAATAAAGAATATTGTTTTTCAATTTCAAATTCTTTCTCAATGTAACTAAGAAAGTCATACTTAATATACTGTTTTGTATGCAATAGCAAATGTTTTATTTTGCTGTTGATGGTGAAACCTTAAAAGGTTTTTATTATCAACAGCAAAATAAACCCATTTTTGAACCTATTGACAATGATCAATTAAAATTAAAATAGACTACAGTTAAGTATTCAACCCTCGTCTATCTAGGGGGTCCTCCCCTCTAACAGTTTGTCGCTGATTGCACCAAAACACAAAACAAATCGACTCCGGGCATCCAAGTATTTTTTACATCCTCTGCGGCAACGTTGATGATAAGAATTTGGAGTTAACCCGATATCGGGTAGTATAAGCCGTCGAAGTCGGTCGATAGAATGTGGTAACTGGTAAAAGAAAGTCATCAGTTAGAGGGACGCATTACAAAAATATTGTTAGGATGTAGAATCCTAGATCACAGGTGCAAGAAGCAAATAATACTCATGAGGGAAGTCACCAAGAATGAAATAAGTATATAAGTACAAAATTGTAGAATTATTTATTGTGTCATATTATTTTGAATCTTTCATGCTAATTGGATAGGATTCATGGTACATCATGCATGCACGTTAATGAAGGAATAGAGAAATTGAAACAAACCATTCATAAAAAATAACGAAGGTCAAATAGACATTCTCATTTAAAATGGATAGGCTATATAAATTACTAATACTCGGTAGTCAGCCAAACCTTTTAACAGTAAAGGTGAAAAAACGTATACTTTATGTGCTATGCTTCCAACAACCTAAGCCTTGAACATTATCACCTTTAGTATGGATTTTATTAAACCTTTTAAGTGTAGGTTATTCATAGATTTTGAGTAATAAAAAAACTAAACTTGACACTTCTGTGGTTTACATCTGCCTTAATAACCAGAGTAATCCATCGTTTACTTGATTCTGCCTTAATAACCAGAGTAATTAATCGTTTACTTGATTTTTAAGAAATAAACGTAATGCCGCTAGAACAAGCTATTGTATTATATATCATACACTTATGTGTGTTAAATAATTGAAATGGATGGTCAACTGATCTTTGTATTCATACTATCAGTGGTAAAACGTTACAGCAATTATAGAAATATGCGTCAAAGAAAATTCAGTATAACCCATTTGCAGAATTCTATAAATATATCAGTGACATTAAATTTCAAGTAATCTAGTAATTTAAGCAAACGTCAATATCAAAACGAACATTAAGATATTTTACAACTTACTGCTTCAAAGATCATAGCCATTAACTGCATGATTTGACATTTGTCGAATGCATTATAAACAGAATAGAAACTCTGACAATCTTTCAAATAAATGTTCCGCATTCTGTATATTCTAATTTCTTAGATTGCTCTGTTTGTTTTCTGAAACCTAAAGCATAAAAAACATAAAGTAATGTTTATCTTATTTGATGCAGGGTGTATATTCTCGATGTAATTGTGTATTTCGTTTGATTGTACAGACAACAGTTATTTTAAAACATTTATTAATATTATTGTGCCTGTGTGCCTTTTCAACCTCAGTTTTAATTGATTTATAAACGGGTAATAAAGCACTGTATAGAACACAGTGAACACAAATAACATAGTTCGTAAATATTTTTGTTAGTGCGAAAAGGAAACATGATATATTGTCCCTATTGTTTTAGATAAATGACCACGAGGCGATTGCTAATGTTAAAAATCATGCTATTATTATGTTAGGAATAAACATGAATATCAGTCTTCGTGTATGGTATGATGGTGTTTATATTTATCATATCTGTTGTTACGAGTTTTCTTATGTGATACACGGTTGTTGGTGCTGTTGTTGTTGTTATTGTTGCTGTTGTTGTTGAGAAAAAACATAATACCGATTGATGAAATTAACAAACCTAACATCTAGTCTCTAATTTACTCTAGCGAAATATCACTCTTATATGTAAAAAAAGATAAAAAAAAATTAAATGGGTATCTATTTCTGCTATTTTTAAAGTTGTTTTGAGTTTGTACAGTTATTCAAAAAATATTCAAAAAATCCATACAATGCTGGTTTTGTATTTTGCAGATATATTCCTAAATAAAAGAATACAGGGATATGTCCACAAAATACAAAACCAGCATTAGTCTTATTTAGTACACATTCAATCTTTTAAAGCAATTAACCTTAATATCATATTTTTACAAAATAGGTTTAAACACATCGTGAAGACACGGTCCCTGCACTTGTCATCCACACAATTAAATTACCTTGACATTATTAATGCTAATTGATATCAAATACCAGACACACTTTTTCTACTCTCTGGTACCGGTTAGCGTAGACATTGGACGTTACGCTGGGACATAATGTGTCCGGTTTGAATCCTGGATGGTCAGTAATTATTTCTGTTTTTCGCTGACTGATAAAAAAATATGAGATATTTACTGATTGAATTAATTGCAGGAATTTCCCGTTAGATTTTAGGGGATGCCCAGAAAATATATCGCCTAGGTCTTCCCCGTCATTGTTCTGTTAAAATTGTTTACAATGTAGATTACATTGTATCTGCATTAATGATTCAAACTGGTCTCAATTTACTTAGTAATAGGCATGTGTTTATGTAGGGGGTCTATAAAGATAAGTGATTCGGTACATAGGAAAAACGTATTGGTACAAGCTATGTACCAAACAGGAAGACGTCATTGTTATTATTTTCAGGTTAACAATTAATAAAATGCAAATTAGTCTAAAAATTGAGCCGACACAGCAATGTGTGGTGTGTTTATCTAGTTGTTTGAGTTTTGTATGACATGCACAATTGCAAGACATGTATCCACTATATAGTGTTGAGAGAATAACTAATATTTTGTAATCTAGCTGATGCAAATCATTATCAAATTGTCTATACTGATATTCTCTTTAATGAAATAAAATTCAAGGGTACTGTATATACAGTTAGTATAAACATACACATAAATATATAATAATGACGAGTCTATGTATTTCCGCTTATGATGCATGCATCAGAGTGTAGATAAGCTTACACATACAATTCTAATTACATCTGGCACCATTTTAATCCAATAATATTTACTATATGTGACCTTCCAGCCCGTGTGAGCAGTAAATGTCAGAAACTTCATTTTGCGCTACAAGTGAAAATACATGTCAAGGTCATAATTTGACGAAATTGATTTTTTGACAGATTCACAATTCTAGTGCTTACTACAAAATACAAGCAAAGTTTCATTTCAAGAACATGATAAGAAATGTGAAATAAATTGGCATATTCTTAAGACGATCAACAGAAAATATAGGGCTTACTAATCTTTGAACGAGTTTATCTCAGTTATACGTTTTACTCCCTGACAACCTTTGACGGACCATAACTTGACTTCTGGAAATCGTGTGAAGTTGATTAAGGTGTCATTTTAATTCTTAAAGCATGGTCTTTGCAAATGATTAAAAAAAATTAAATGCTGGCATTTACTGCTGTTTTGGGCTGGACGGTCACATATATGATAACAAACATTTTGTCTTATGCTGTATAAGCTTACAATATATATATCCAATAAATGTTTGAATGTGTGCGTTTGCTAATGTTGGTATTAGCGCGTTATCATGCGTAATCATTTTAGAGACACAAGCGTTCTATGATTAGTTAATCATATGTGCATTTCAACGATATCAACACTGAAGTTGTTTTTAAATTGACTATAATAGTACAGTCATTCTAAAACTTACCAGTTATGTAAATACCTAAAATGCACCAAAGCATATCCAAAATGTCGACCAAAAAAAACTTGCTCTTTGATCCATAATGGCGACCTAAAATCAAATTGCTCTGTATTATATATATTCTTAAATTTAGCACATTTTTGAAAAATAACATGAATTGTCTTTTTTCATATGAAAGATTATTTGTCCATTTCTCTGGGTTTTTTCTATATGACATTTTGTAGATAATATAAATTATACTTGGCAGCATAGACATCAGAAGTAATAGGTTTGTGCTGAACATGCGGAGTATATTGCATTAAAGGGTCTAAGTAAGATATTTTTTTAAATTCCTATGTACACGGTTCTAAAATAACATTTGCATTTTATACCAGGATGGTACTCAGCATATCTACCTGCTTATGAGCTCTCTGTTTCTCTATTCTTCTACTTAGCGTTAAGAAATCTCAAAACGAGGAGCTACAACTATGTGACTTATGAAAATACTGTAATAGATTATACAAGTAACAATGCATTACGTTTCTGTCGTAAAAATTTAGGACCACTTTCAAAACATCTCGTTTCATTACTTTAGAAATTTGCTTTAAAGATGTATTTCATAATAAGTGCATTCTGTATTCAAATGTCTGTGTCTTTATCATCATTTTGTATTTTTCTTCTTCTGGTCCGTATGGTATGCTTAGGCTGGCTAGCACAAGCAAAGCGAAGGTCTTCTGTGAATTTTGTACTGGTCAATATGGTCTGAAAAAATTGGCTGGCTAGGTCAAGCAAAGCGAAGGCTTGAGCTTTTCTATAAATTTTGTACTTGGAAGCTACAGGTTTATAAAAACGATATGTTATCGGTTTTTTTCAATGAAATCCGTTTAAATCAATTCGCATTTTTTTAATTAAACATATGACTATTATAACAAATAGTGACAACAATGTTGGTTGCTTTGACGAGCGTTGCGTGTTATATATAATAGTGCTAAATTGCGATATCTGATAATATTGTCAAATTAGTATTTATGTAAAATTAGCAATGGAATATAATTTTAGCTATATACGGTACCGTATCGCTCCCTCAATAATTAATTAAGGGGGGGGGTCTACCCTAACCATATTTGAAAATTTGTTTAGTTCAGAAAAATTGAGATATTAGCACAAAGACAGACTACAGAATCTCTACTTTATAATGGTTTTTATTTGAGATAAAACGGACATTCGGTTCCGAAGTTTATTTTAAGAACGGAAGTCGCAAATTTCTGGACGATTTTCCTATACATTTGTATACAGAAGACGCTCACCCTGTAATTTGTAGGATTTTCCTTTTAATTAAATTTTAATGAAATAATTACATTTTCCTATGAAATAAATCAATTATTTTATCGAGTTTGTCGTTTTTTATATATTTCTATATTTTATCTCACCCGGCTATATTTATACCTGTTATTTTTTTTAAATCTGTAACTCCGCTAGATGAAATCCGATTTTCACTAAAATGGGCTTAAAATGTGTGTAAATTTATTATCTTTCATAATCTTATAGTTTTTTTATAACCTAAGCGTCAATTAATATTTTTTTCCAAGTTTTCTTTTTTGTCAATGTTCGAAGGCCTATATCTCGAAAGTAGAAAAAGCGCAAACCTGCAAATTTTGAACAGTCGTAACTCAAAAACAAAATGTCGGATTTGTACGAAATTTGGTACACATATAGAAAAGACAAGGACGGAGGGCAGTATTTTTCCGACAAAAGGTTCCAGTTTTGAATTATAAAGGAAAATTACCTGATTGGTCGATTATTTGTTGCCATGGCAACGATATAAACAATGCCCTGCGTATTATAGTCATACCCCATCATACCAAACATGAACATAATTGGACTTTTCGTTCTTGAGTTATGACCGTTTAAAATTTTAGCCAATCAGAGGCCTTGTACGGTTACCATAGCAACCAGAACAAAATAAAACGTTGATTCTAAATCTTTGCGATATGGGCTACAATATGGTATATAACACTCCTTGGTAAAGGTTTGGAAAAAGTCTGAAAAGTGATCCCAAAGGTACATGGAATTTTGGGTAGACCCCCCCCCCCCTAACTGTATCTGTTTTAAATCTTGCAAAAATAATTATACGTCATCTTCATCCGTTTCGCAAAATTCTGACCTTATCTACGCGTTTTGTTTTCAACAAAGGTTTTAACGACTCATTTGGGTATAGACCTTTGTTTTCAACAAAAGTTTTAACGACTCATTTGGGTATAGACCTTGATAATATTGATAAGATCTTCACAAATTTAAAGTATTTTAGAACCAGCGTCCTGTAATGTAATGCGCAGTTTGTTTGGTATTATTAATAATCTGTCAGCTATGTAATGATGGCAATACGAAATGCATGACAATGTAATCTTGTAATTTTGCTTTTGCTAATTTAATTGATATAAAAAATATCATTTATATTGTTTTGATTCAGAAATACTATTTTTTTATTGAACGTTTAAAATTATACATGTATTTTGTAAAAGACAAATGGAAATTGATGTGAAAATAATTATTTTTAAATTAAACATGTGACCATACCTTAATGTAAATCAAAGTAAATTTGCAAGTATATATAAAGTGTGACTATTTTTATATAACAAACCGATTCATAATTATTTGTTAATAATTATTTGAGTTTCAGTAATGTGCCCTGTGTTTTTACAACAAAGTATCAAATATAAAAAGCAATTACCATTAAAAAATACCCAAGCCTTCATAATTTACCAATTCACTCTTCAACCACATGTTGATTAAAATATAATGCATCCTTTAATCACCATGCTATAATAGATTTGATAAAAGCATATCCAACACATGTCACACATGTAAATGTATATTCAAACAGGATTTCTACTACCAGAAGTAAATTCATCAAAGTGTGAGATTACTTGTTTTCCTTTTGAAATGAACTATGATGTGTTTTGGGTGATATTGTACATGTGAAATAAGTTGTTTGACATATAAAATAGAGTAGGTGATGTTAGTTTTCTTAATGATTTTGTAGAACAGTATTGTGTTTGCTAATGTTGATCAAATATTCGTAAAAAAAATACTTCTAGTTTAAGATTAAGTTTTGATAAAATGTTTATTGTGTTCACAATTTTTAAGACCCCAAAACTGAACTGAGCTCATACATATTTAGTGTGTCATAATAATTATGAAAAAATATTCTAGGTTAGTACTGTGTTGACGGTCTTGTATCTTGTAATCTATGTCATTCAATTTTACTGATAACATAACGTTTATAATATAGACTCATATAGCACCTTTGTAAAACGACTAAAAACAAACGACTCCCAAACCTCTGACGGCAGAGTCTTGTCTGACATTCATTAAAAGTTTGATCAAGAATTGCAAATATATTAATCAACACATTTTTCTACCTAGTGTATTCATGGGTCCCCGTATTCATTTGGTTTTCCGTAATTATCATGAATGTTTAGAATATTTCCCTTCAGATTATAAATCCGAATGGTTTTTTCTCCGAACGGTTTTAATTTCGAACGGTCGTTTCTCCGAATTTCTGAGAAACGACCTTTCGGAGTAAAAACTGTTCGGGGAAAAACCCGTTCGGAATAAAAACCATTCGAGAAACGGTCATTCGGAGTAAAAACCGTATGGAGAAAATACCGTTCGGAGTAAAAACCATTCGGAGTAAAAACCGCTCGGAGAAATGACACGTCGGAACAACGAGACATAGTGTCGATTATTCGATTATTCCAATACAAGATGACAGTAGCAAAGTACGGATAGTGGATATTAAAGAGGCATAAAAAGTATCAGATCCAAAACATAAAGAAATTCGCGTAAAACTAAACATTTGCAAAAACCTTTAACTATACCGGCGCATACATATCTGATACATATTAGGTTTTATATCATGATTACAGTGATTTGAGCCATGCAATAGTTTGTACTATTGCACCGCATGAAACAAACCTGTGTGATATCATGATATAAAACAAATATTGAATGAATGCCTATGCACGTGCAATATTATACAAATATTGAATGCCTGAGAGTGCAATAGTACAAAATATATCATGAGGTCAAATTTGGACTTTTCTATTTCACGAGGCGTAGCCGAGTGATATGGATCAGTCCAAATTTGACCGAATGATATATTTTGTACTATTGCACGTGCATAGGCATTCAATATTTGTTTTATATCATGATTACAGTGATTTGAGCCATGCAATAGTTTGTACTATTGCACCGCATGAAACAAACCTGTGTGATATCATGATATAAAACAAATATTGAATGCCTATGCACGTGCAATATTATACAAATATTGAATGCCTGAGAGTGCAATAGTACAAAATATATCATGAGGTCAAATTTGGACTTTTCTATTTCACGAGGCGTAGCCGAGTGATATGGATCAGTTTATTTAACCGAATGATATATTTGTACTATTGCACGAGCATAGGCATTCTATATTTGTTTTATATCATGATATCACACAGGTTTGTTTCATGCCGTGCAATGGAAAATAATTTTTGCACGGCTCAAATCACTGCAATCATGATATAATACAAAATATATCATTCGGTCAAATTTGGACTGATCTATTTCACTCGTCTACGCCTCGTGAAATAGAAAAGTCCAATTTTGACCTCATGATATATTTTGTACTATTGCACTCTCAGGCATTCAATATTTGTATACTAGCGAAAGTGGGATACACTGATTTACTTGAAAGATGCTTCAGCCATATGCAATGATTGGTATGTTCCAAAATGCAGCAAGATACCCAGCAGGTTCACATACAACACTTAAGACTGGTCCGATGATTACATCAATCTGTGTTCCTGTGTATCGTTTTCACAAATGGCCTTGCGTCACAAATAGGTCCTTCAAATATCATGGATTTGTTACATATTACCCTAAAAAATTGTAGAAAACATGCATTTTTGCTAAAACTTCTATACGTATTTGGGAAAGTTTGGTGTCATATGAAAGGTCTATTTATACTCTAGGTATGTACAAAAAGTGAACTTCTCATGATTTTAAATAATGAAGTTATACTTGAAAAAGCAATTAGGGAACACGATGGATCGGGTGGAGGCGGCGACGGTGGAGGCGGCGCGCATAGGAATACATGCAAAAGTGTACAAAAGTTATGATTTATAAACACATGTATCATTAAAAATAAAAATGCTGGGATCATAATTTTTTGAATATACTTCAATGAGATATGTATAATGCTAAAGCATGTATTGAATATTGACATGTCATCCAAATTTTGTTGTTTCTTAATGGTTTATATGTGGGTAATTTTCTCTATACATTACTATACAAAACATGCATTTACACTCCAAAACTTTAAAACGACATATCTTTTGACCGAGTCGACGTAAATGGTGAAAAGTATACATTTTTCAAAAGGAAATTTGTCGAGGAATCCAATTATGTGATTGAATTTTAAGTAGTGTATACATGAAAAATCTTTTGACCGAAAATGTCCCAAAAATTAATGAGTTGTTTCATAGATTTTGACCATCCTCAATATTTTGACCACAATGAAATTGGTCACCAAATGAATTATTTTATGGAAGGCTATCATTACATCCTTCAAGTAATGTGTTTGTCATCTGGATACACCTTTCCCCAACAAAATCTCATTGTGCCAAGTTGGTTGACCAAAATGCACTTTTATTTTATTTTGCACCCTGTATAATTTTTACCCATCCCTAAAAATTAGACTTATTCAGGTAAAATTGAAATCCTCGGAAAGTAAGCCTTCCAGCAATATCTATCTTTGTAGGTTTTAAGTGTATATATTCAGAGTTACGATCCGTTGAATACAAATTGGCATGGTTTTACCAATGTTTTTGGGTGAAACAAAAAATATGACCAGTTCATGACTTACGTCCAAATCAGATCGGCTATAATAGGTATTCCGTACTTTAATAGGGTCGCATTGTGCATAACTCCAACTAAATGTAAAATTATACCCTGCTTTATGAATTTCCTCGAATGTGCTGTTAATACTGACCCCGCTCCTTGTGAACCAAAGGCGTTATTTTGTTTCCAAGGACAAATTACACCAAACTTTGTCCCGTGAACTGTGTACTCGGGAAATGTTGAACTTTTTTGCTTTCTGGAATTCTGGAGACAAATGTCTGGAAAGCATTTTCACACATTTTTTGTATCTTACTTTTGAAAAAAAAAAGGTTAATAAACATGACATGTGACCGTGTTAAAGGGCCGATACCGTTGCTGATAAATTAAAGTTACTATTCAATTAAAGGCGTTGGCTTCAATTTCAATATGTGTATAATTGCAAATTGACCTTGGCTTTTGAAATGTATTTCGTGAGTTTTAACCCTTAGGTTGCTTCTTCTTTGCTCCTCAGCAGCAAAAGAAAGTATGCAAATCTGGGGATGGGGGCTGTTGTGTAAATACAAAAGAAATAGAAAATAGATATACAATTTAATTTTTAGTTTTATACCAAATCCCTAAAATTATAAAGAATTGTCCAGAAATTTTGGGCTTATGATCAGAAAAATATTGGCTTTGATTTGATATCAAAATATGTAGTGCTTCTAGTTGAGCCCTGAATATAAGAATGTGATCGAATCTTACAACATTAAAATTAACAATGTAGTGTTTCATTTAAATTCTACATCTCCCTACTTCATTCAATGTATTTTAATATGTTTATTAAACGTAACTTTTGAAAACCGTACAAAGAAAAAATATATAAAAATACATACTTAAGCATTGACTATGCTATTCTGCTTTTTATTTTAATCATTATTATTATAATTTTTTATACACTTATTTCTTCTGAAGATCTCCTTTTTTGAAGTTTGTATAATTATATAAATCGTGTAAAATAATAAAGTAGACCATGATTTTAGTTCTCATAAACTAAAGCATCATCACCCTAATATTTTAATATTTATACATTTATTATCTTAAGTTTCATACCAAATGTGTCATAAAACATATTCCGTAATTTTGCACCAGTAATTTCAACATCACTAATTCACTTTTTATTCTTCACAAATTGTGCATCACGTGCATTCTTATATTTAGGGTTTTTAACTTTAGACTTCTTTAATATGAACCTTTTTGAACATAACGTCACTATTTAAAGTCAGATTCCATCTAAATTTAGTACGGACATTTCGTGTAATTATTGTTTGTCTAGAACAAGGTCACTAGCGACATTATAACATGTTACGCTGAAGTTTTATGCATATCTATACTATTCCGCCTAATTAAAAATGTTCCCGCAGGTTTATAATAAATGTGGTTAAGAATCAACTGATGGATGTTTTGATTAGATGTTTGCTGGTTCTATGACCCATTTGTTTTTAATGTCAAAATCTAGAATTTGGATCTTTGGATTATATCAGTATAGGTTTAGGAGATCATACTTACGCGTTATAAGTGTTCGGTTCATGCAGTGTTCGGTTTATTAGCCATATTATCAGTGTTGAATTTTCCATAGATGTAATAAGAAATGTATGAAAAGGATCAGTTAAGCATATAATTTTGAATTCTAGGTACTGACGCTTTTGCTTTAATTGGTATTTTATTTTTAGATATCAGCAAATTTTTGTGATTTTTATTTCAACGCTTAAAAATAAAATATTATATTTTATCAAAGGCAAATGAATAGTTAATAACAATAATCCCGTAATTATTTTAAAACACATTAGCCTAGAATAATGTAAATCTTATTAGCTGTATTAGGCTAATTATCTTGATTATATAGTTTGAATGTTGTGATGTAATTCATCGTTATGTTATTATTATTGTCTGTGTATCAGTAGTGTACCGTGTGTTATATCAACAAAGTATATACGATCAAAAGCACCACAAGCAATTATCATTAACTGTATAATCTAAACCTTAAGTTCACCCATGCATTCTTCAACCACATGTTGATCGTAATAATTATATTGCTGCTGTTAATTATTATGTTATCACTAATGGATTTGATAAAGGTGTATCAAACATACATGTATGGTCACGTGAATGTTTATAATCAAACAGTATTTCTACTTGATGCAGTAGTAAATGCATAAACCATTTTTATATAATCTTTTGAATTCAAAATTGGATCGTGATGACACTATGATGAACATTATCCGGTCAAAGCCAGTGTAGTAGGAATGTTAGTCTGCCGTTCTTTTTTTCCGAGGTATACAGCAAAGTATAGGCTAACAAATCTCAAGCAACATTTTGAAAGTTGTGTAATATTTTTGAAATAATTATGAAGTTATTGTACAAATATTGTGTTTATGTTGACAAATATTTCGAAAACGCAATCAGGAATATTTCGAAAACGCAATCAGGAATATTTCGAAAACGCAATCAGGAAGAATCTAGTTTTAAAAACAAGTTGGAAGTAAAATTAATAATGCTTTTTATTATACAAAACCGCAGATTATTATTTAGACCATAATTATGGTATGCAGTGTATATTGACATGCTAGTAGACGACGTTTAGAATTAATCTTTTTTGTTGATTTTGAAAAGTTCATAACATTGTATATACATATAGCTTTATAACAAAAACCTGAAAAGAAGGATTCTCCGAATTTTTTAAACAGAATAATTCAAAGTATTGATTATGTGACACAGTACGTGAAAAAATATACTTAAAAAGTCAGTAGATATCAGATAATACATTTACCTTTACATTTTTGGCGTACATTCCTTAGCTCTTTACGTATGTCAATATTTTGGCCGCTATTAACTCCACCGATAGATATGCTGTCGATTATTTCGATACCAGATGAACGTAACAGATTACGTATAGTGGATATTAAAGAGGCATAAAAAGTATCAGATCCAAAAAACAAAGCAATTCGCGTATAACTAAACATTTGCAAAACCTTTAAATATACCGGCGCATATAAATCGGATGGTCCTGAGGTTCTAGCGAAGGTGGGGTACACTGATTTATTTGAAAGGTGCTTGCTTATACAACCATATGAAATGATTGGTATGTTCCAAAATGCCGCGAGATACCCAGCAGGTTCACATACAACACTGCAGACTGGTCCGATGATTACATCAATCCGTGTTTCTGTGTTATCATTTTCACATATCAAATCGGCTACAATAGGTATTCCATACTTAGCGTCGCATTGTGTATCTCTCCAACTAAATGTAAAATTATACCCTGCTTTGTGAATTTCCTCAAATGTGCTGCTATCGGCTGTTATGGCATCTATTGCTGTTAATATTGATCCCGCTCCGTGTGAACCAAAGGCGTAATTTTGTTTCCAAGGACCAATTACACCAAAATGGAATGTCTTACAACGGCAAAAGCGTGTACTGATTATAAGTGGTAAACATAAGTTCAAAACTTGCCGGTAAATATCCATATTGATATCGTAGTATGAAATCATGTATGTAAATAAAAACATTATTTTCAATATCTTTTTTGTCTCCTTCTTGTATAAAAGCACACACTGTTATCATTTATTTATGTTTGGTTAAGTCCCTATTCATCTGTGACGAAAAATGTTTGTTAAAAGCAAAATGCGTGATGCATATTTCAACGACTACCAGTTACTCCATATTACCACTGACATTCAAGCCATTGCAACTTTTAATATCCATCTGACATTGGCTAAATGGGATGTGCAATGTGCAATAATGGCAGATTACACAGCGTATCAATATGCCAAGGTATATTAATGTGGACTATATTAAATTTATCTTTTACAAGCATCTTTGAGATAACAGGAATAATTATTTTCTAACGAAATATTGCATTATCGAAATCTATATATAATAGGTGCTAAACATGTTATAAATCTACGTAACTATTATAACTATTACATGTATAATAAGACGCTGCACATCGAAAAGGCACATCTTTTGATCCAAAAGTCCAAAATAAGTTATTAGATATTGTTGTTTATTCCTCTTTACTATGGTACCAGATTTGCGTCAATCCAAGTTTTGGTTCATAAGTTCAAAAAACATAATATACGCCTAAAACATAGCAGCATGTCTTATGCTTTGTAACTCAGCGACAGGTAATTAAATACAAATAAAGGTATATATATTTTTTAGAAGCGGATTTGCATACTGAACATACTGGTGAGTGAGGTCATTTTTGAACCAAAATGTGTATTTTTGGCAGGTCCAAAAATCATGTTTTGGAGCCCAACCTTTTACGGGAAAGCTAACAAAATGTTGCTTTAGTAAAATGTTCGAACTATTTATTATTTAGAATCTAGTAAGCAATATCTATGAACGCATTTTTAAATTTTTGATTTTATCTTATTGTTTAAATAATTGCCAAAAGGTGTCATGTCTTGCCCAAAATGGTGAAAACGGTGAGATTTTTGGACCAATTTTTGACATTATCTCAAAAAACCCAAAAATTTGAAAAATGAAAGCCTATTATTGCTTTCTATACATTTTACCAAAGCAAAATTTAGTTAGCTTTTCCGTTAAATTATGGGCCTAAAAAAACACGTTTTTTTTATCTTAGGGCCAAAATACCACACTTTGGTCTAAAAATGACCTCACCATCATGTTAAGTTTTCAAATCCACTTCTAAAAATATGTACTTTTATTTGGATTTAATTGCCTGTTTATGAGTTACAGAGCAAAAACATATCTTGAAAATAAAGGGTTGACAGGGCCCTTAAAGAGTACCAGCAAGCGCACGTTTCCCGTACCTTTGATATATTTTGCGTCAGAACAATTCACCTTTGAAACGTTAGATGAAACGTTGGTTTTAGATTCCCAATAGGAAACAGACTACATCGCCATCTGGGGCCTAAAATATAAGGTCGAATGGTATTTTTAGAATTTATTTTGCTTGCTGATTGTATTCCACT
>JXSR01S015049.1:0-12872 GCA_000969725.1 Ophiothrix spiculata | reverse complement strand
GGCTGACCCTTATGTGCATCTGGATGTTGGTAATTCGTCGGCTGACCCTTATGTGCATCTGGATATTGGTAATTTGTCGGCTGACCCTGATATGCATCTGGATGTTGGTAATTTGTCGGCTGACCCATATGTGCACCTGGATGCTGGTAATTTGTCGGCTGACCCTGCTGTGTATCTGGATACAAGTGTATGTCGGTTTACCTTGATATACATCTGGATGTTGGTAATTTGTCGGCTGACCCTTATGTGCATCTGGATGTGGGTAATTTTTCGGCTGACCCTTTAATATGTGCATCTGGATGCTGATAATTTGTCGGCTGACCCTTATGTGCATCTGGATGCTAACACTGATTTACAGTGTATAATAGCAACATGATGTTAGCTGTGAATAATAGCATTTCCTGCAAAGCTTACCTTCAAAATTTTAGGTCTCATGTACTGCTTCTAATCATGTGATATGGAGGTGGGCATGACCAATAAGTATAATAATGTCATGGAAATACCCTCACCAGCGGCGTAGCTAGGTATTGTGGCGCCCGGGGCAAGAAGCCGGGGCAAGAAGCAAAATTGGCGCCCCTACCATATCTTTCAGGATGGGGTGGGGGTAATGTTTCAACATATTGTATGTTGAACAAACATATGCATAGATTTCACTTAATTTGAATAAAATTGACTTACAAGTAGTTTGTTTTTTCAACAGTTAATATTTACTGTTAACAATTGGCAGAATGACAATGAACTTTACATTTTCAGAATGATCTCGTTGAGTATACGTTTATACAACGAGAATCTAGGCAGTTTGAGAAGATTGTAATTTGTCTTGTTTTTATTTCTTATATTTTAACACGAACCTATAATTCATGTTAATAGTTACACTTTATCGTCTTTAAGCCTATTTAATCTTATTGAATGGAACATGTTACGTTTAACAATATCCTATACTTATTTCTGGTCATTTGAACTGGTTTTAACTCTTTCCATGCTAGATCATTTTTGAGATTGTCACTATTGGTTATAGGCCTTCAGGACTCAATTTCTTCAACTCGCCAGTTCTCATGAATAAAAGTACCAATGTCCATTATTTTGTACACATGTATAAACAATAAATTGCTTATTCTTGTCATGCTAAAAATTATATAATTAATTTATTTTGTATGAGATAAATTTAGGAAAGAAAAAAGGCAAAACAATTTTTCTTACAACTTCTCATTTTCCCCACACACATAAATCAATCTATAAAAGCTATTATCCAAAAATAATGTATTGATTTATTGATACCCATTCATTACTTTGGTCAGAGGCACTGGTTGCTAAGTGACCCCAATTACTATAACAATAAACCACAACATATTTTCCCTCCACAGAAGAAATTTGGATTCTAATTTTTCATGATAATTTTTCATAAAAGGATATGAAAAAATTGAGAATAAATTGAGGCTTACTATGTCCATATTGTAAAAGTTCATAATTTTCTCTTTCTATACATACCAAAAACTCCTCATAAAACCTAGTATTAGTGGAGATATGGCCAGACAAAGTTAGTCATGATAAAAAAATTTCATTTTGGCGGCTGTGGCCGCCTGCCGCACTGAATGTGTTAAACATATGGTCCGACCTGAAAACATAAGTTTCTAGGTAAAAGTGACTAAATATTCTAACACGCAGCCCAGGTAACACGAGATCATCTGACGTGACTAGATCATGGCTGGACTAGATTGTTCTAGGCAAAATATACAGATAAGTGCAGGCTGGATAAATGAGTCAAATTCGTCCCAATTTGTCCCTGTAATGACTCGATTTAGCCAAAGTGAGTCACTACACGGACAAATTGACTCAATTTAACGAATATGACTCGCTTTTTTTCTGAATAGCGTAACCGTAAAGTCATTACTAACTTGGAAATCTAGTCATTTTGACTAGTTTCTATAGTTAAAAATGATGAGATATTTTAAAGAGTGTATTATAATGTATACCGGTATTATAACAGATTATGACAGTTACAAGTTCACTTTCGGTACTTTAGCTGCTGCGAAAATATCAATTACATTTTCAAAATCTAATGCATTTGATTCCTGTTTCTCAATGCTGAGGAGTGCCAAAGCAGAGAGTCTTGGCTGTCCCACCCATGGTCAGGGCCGTACAAAGGTATGTAAGCCAAGGGGGGCAAACACATTTGCCATCCCGAAATTCATGTTTCGTCCCACTGTATATACCGTAAATTCGTTACGCGCGCGAAAACTTTGCTATTTTCAGCCAAAAATCGATATGAAACCTTGATATTTGTGCTAAAATTGGCTTATTTTGACTAAAAATTTGCGGGACAGTAATATCGTGACGGTAAAAGTAGTAAACTATCGTCCCGATATTTTAATTTTTGTCCCGCCAGCATCCCGATTTTTTGGGGGGGGGGGGGGGGGGGGGGGCGAGTCAGCACTGCCCATGGTGGCTCTGATATAAGACAGAATGAGTTTAAGCTTGCTGAATGACCGTTCATTACTAGCTATGGAAGTAGCCACAGTAAGCATAATTTGAATGGCGACTCGCAAATTTGGGAATACCGAATCATCACCAAATTGAATAATGAACTCAAGTGAATCTGTGGCATTTGTATTATTGGTGTCCTCTCTGTTTTTCAAAAGCATTCTACACTCCATAACATCATTGAATAATTCCGTACCATCCAAATCATCATTATAAAATTCTCCTAGGCAATTGCAATTTTCCTTTAATTGAGCCACTTTTCCTTCTTCATCCGGGCCAAGTAGAACATTTATGTCTAATCTGCAGTCTAAATCGGTTAGTCGCTTGGTTCTCTCTTCTCTCGTTATTTCATCTTTAGGTGACAGACTCGCATCCCTGGCTCTCTCTCTCCAGGCATTCTCTTTTTCTGTCTTTTCCGCCTCTCAATTGGTATATCTATTTCGCTGCACAGTTTCACAGCTTCTTGTAGTGACTCATGGCAAACTGTTTCCCTATTGTCGTTAAAATATTGGTGTAGTGCCTTGATATCACGGCTTGCGTCGTGAAAATTTATCTTCGGATCTTGAAGCCTTTTTTGCACACGATCTAGTCTGCCGAGTATTAAATGCCAAAAATGGAGACATACGATGAATTCAAATGTTAATAGGTGATGTAACAAAGAATTGGCATCGCTTCTCGTGTCGGTCGTTTGGCTCTCATCATCATACAAGTTTATCAATATACATCTACAACCGATTCAAACTTTTCGTATACGGGTTTAATCGCCTCATGGCGTGAACTGTCAAGCTGAGATTTCAAGCTAATTCCTGTAGAATCTTTGAGCTTATCCATCTATACCAGGGGTAGAAATTCGTGTTCGTGTGCGTGAATCAAACTTGATTCACGCAGGTTGGATGTTGCGCGAATCATGATTCATGCAAAGTGCATATAAGTTGATTCTCGCAAATATATTTAGGTGAATCAAATTTGATAATGTAGATAATGCACATAAACAAAGGAAACCTAAAGCAAATTGTAGGCCTAGTCAGGCTAGTGTCATTATCATAAGTATGTTTGACCATGATGTTTCCATGATTTTTGAAACAAAATAACAAAAAAAACCATGTACAATGAGCCATATTTAAGGCTGAGCTTATTAATTTTATCAGGTGATACTTCATTCAAGTTTATTGGTGAAAAGTATTAACTGCTGTGTGTAGTTCGTTTTGGTATGAATTTTCAATTCATCATGGTTGCATAATTTTGCACTCTCTCAGCCACTGCTTTGTTAAGAAGTTTAATGTAAAGATTAGACTCTAGTCACAATCCAGAAGCACTATTATATATGCTAAATACCATTTTCTATTGTTATATGCAATAAAACATTGATTGATGATTACATTTGTTACGTTTTTTAGAGTAGAATCTTCAGAAACTTTCATCTGTCGCCGGCAATCACGCTAGCTATATCCATGCTATATCATGGGTTCATGAATATTAATTAATATGACATCATCATTATGGTACTATATCATGAATTGGAGTGTTTCTATCGCTCAGATATGATCACGTGGTACATTGACACTACTTTATATTTATGAATGCTGATAGTTCATGGCAATATAAATGAAGACCAAGAATATTTAATTCATGAATTCGCGGTACGGAGCATTTTTAAACTTACATTTGCGCGAATCAGATGATGATTCGCACTGCCATGAATTAGCGAGAATCTATACGCGAAAAAATATGCATACAATGCATCTAAGGTGCCAAAAACGTTTATCTATTTATAACATTTGGCTGAAAGCCAGGCTAATCCTTATAGTGCACATGCATTAAATATCAAGGGACGCCTCCGTGGTGTGAAAGACAGAATAATGGAAAGAACTTTCGAGTTTAGATGCAGGAGGAAACCGAAGTGCTCGGAGAAAACCTGCGAGGACGAGTATGGATCGACAACCAAATTCACGTACAACCTAGGTCCGACCGGGAATCGAACCCGGGCCGCAGCGGTGAAAGGCGGAGTCAGAAACGCTGCGCCAACCCGTTCCCCCAAACGTGATAAAGACAGGGTCTTCTTCGGTCGCATGAACCCCTGCAAGATTAAGCGAATGATTATCACAATTTACAAAGATTATTTTATCATTCATTTGGTGGATTCTTTCTTGCACCCCAGATTTATGGCCAGACATGACAGCAGCATTGTCGTAACACTGTGACCTACAATCAGCTAAAGGCATTTTATCACTTTCCAACTGATTACATATCAAATTCAAGGTGCTTGCGGCATCTTTCTTTTCCATTCGGATAAACCCTAGAAAATTTTCCTTGACTGCTGCAGTTTTTTTGTTATAGTCTATATCAACATAACGCACGACATCAGACATCTGTTCTCTATGGGTTGAATCAAACATAAGCCCATAGTATTTGGCTGCCTTTATCTTTTCCAACAAACTATTGCGAACGGTGGTAGCTAACAGCTGTAAAAATTAATTTTGAATTGTTGGCGAGAGATACGAAACACTTCCTTACTGTTCTTATGAGTTCGTATGAGCTCTCCACTTCGAAAAACCATTTCATTGAAATTGCATCTGACCGTGGAAAGAGCAAGCAGGGAAAACAAAATGCTGCCTGTTTTTTAATTGAGTAAACAAGCCAAGGGCGGGTTACTTCCTCCCAGTTATTCCCCAATTTTCGCCTAAACCAACTGTTTGCCATGGACCGATTGTTTTTGTTTTTTTCAAAGGGGCCATTAGCACTTTGAAAAAAAGACGAACCACATGTAAGGGGCGCACCATTTGATTCTGAGGGGGGGCATGGAAGTTTTTTGAAAAAAACAAACTTCGCCGCTAAAAATTTGGTGCCGAAGGCGGCGAAAAAAAAACTTAACTTGACCCCAACTTCCATGCCCCTCCTGAAAATCAAATGGTGCGCCCCTAATCATTTCTGTCCGCAAGTCGTCGGGAACTATTATAGCTTTGTCTGTCTTTTTATCGAAAACCAGGTAGCCTACATCTTTAAATTTCATAACATCAGATGTAGGTTTCACGATCGTATCGGACGATTAACCGGGATGACAAGACAGAGTCAAATAGCACAACTGACATGATTTAACCTTTCAACATCTTTATATATTTCTACACAACTACATAATACCACCTTTCTTGTAGGGTGCTTGGTTGACATGAATTTTCAAATATAAAATTTGTCAATAGCTGATAGTAAAACCTAACTTCAACGAAAATACAGTCATTTTTGCTGCATCAATTTGACTTTTTTTTGCATAGATAATACCTTATCTCACAATTCATAGAAATCGAGAAAATAAAAGATCACTGATCAGATTCATGTGCTAAATCATGATCTGACTTGATTGTCAAACCCAATCTGAAAACTTTCAGGATAAAACACTCATAATGACAGTTTTGTGTCATCTGATAGATAAACATTAAGGCCCTGCCTTTTTATGAACTCAACAAAAAAATATCAAAAATGTTTAAATTTAAAACAAGTCACTCAGATTTAAATGACACATGGAGAATTTGCACCATGCATGTTTTCGATGTTAAATTTGGTACCATGTTGATTGTACAAATCACTTAAAACATGTGATCAAAATCTATGCTTGAAACCAATATTGAAAATTCATGATTTTGCAACATAATTTGTTGCTTTAAGAATAACAATTGGTAAAAGGGTTCTTCAAATCCCTGTCATTTGGTGGCTTGCAGCTTGGAAGCCTTGGTCACAGTAAAGCAATTGTTCTAGCTACACTGTTGGCTAGCGATGGGTCTCCAATCACTTGTTGATATTTCACAGAGTTAATTAATGTCCTGGTACTGGCAAATTTTCATTTTCTCAACCGTAGATTCAACATTTCCTGTGTAATGGTTCAAGCTGTTTGGTGCTGCTAGAGTCCCAACATAGCTGCCGTAGCAGTTCGATTGGAGACTGTGGATTAAAGGTATCCACCCCTCCAACCGGATGACATCTAAAATGGTGCTCTAGCATTTAGCACTTAAAAGTTCAAGCTTGTCTGATAACAGTTATATAACCACAAATTCATGTCACACTTGACGCTTGATAAAGTTCTGGCTTGATGATGTTAGATGACATTTCACAAAGGTGATAGTTCACAAAGGTTCTTGCTCCTGACGCTAGATGACAGAAGTTCACAAAGGTTCTTGCTCCTGATGCTTGATGACAGAAGTTCACAAAGGTTCTTGCTCCCGACGTTAGATGACAGAAGTTCACAAAGGTTCTTGCTCCTGACGCTAGATGACAGAAGTTCACAAAGATTCTTGCTCCTGACGCTAGTTGACAGAAGTTCACAAAGGTTCTTGCTTCAGAGGCTAGATGACAGAAGTTCACATAAGGTTCTTGCTTCCGAGGCTAGATGACAAAAGTTCACAAAGGTTCTTGTAATTTGTTTGGTAGTCCATATAACATCCAACCAATTGGTGACCGAATAGCATCTAGTTTACCACGGATAATTTCTAATGGCGTGGTGGCAGCTGGGGTGTTCACACCTATCATAAGTGTCACTCTTGGTATCTGTTCACATGTACATGGAAGTCTTGGTAGCTTTATCTTGGATAGATGTTTCCACTTGTTGACATCTTCTTGAGTTGGTATATCATTGTTACTAACTGGCAAGTTTTCTTTTATGTAAACATTAGGCAAATCGATGAATGTGGTTCCATCAATCTTGTAAATCATCTTGCACTATTTCAACTTGAATTTCTTGTTCTAAGTTCATTGTCTTCAGTAACAAACTTGTCGGTTTGGTTCTGGTGTGCATGGCAGATTGAAGTTCACTCTCACTAAAAACGGCACCACAACCATTATCGCAGAATGCATACATTGCAATACATTTGTCTCCCTTTTTCGGTTTCACTAATACTGGCAGAATTGTCATAAGTGGGGCAGGTTCACTTGTGGATGTTTTTCCGCACACTTTGGTCTCATCTGAGACACTGACATGTCCTGTCGTCACTTT
Source organism: Ophiothrix spiculata (assembly GCA_000969725.1). Lineage (NCBI taxonomy): Eukaryota > Metazoa > Echinodermata > Ophiuroidea > Amphilepidida > Ophiotrichidae > Ophiothrix > Ophiothrix spiculata. The sequence goes on along the minus strand of JXSR01S015049.1, from coordinate 5,410 downwards.
ACATGTAGGCATACTTGACTGTGCTGGAAGTTGTTCCTTCTTTGATTCTCTGTTCTGATCATGTAAGACGGTAGGGTGTTTTCTGTCACATTTAGCACCTTTGGCTATGTCTTGGTTGGGGCAATCCTTTTTCATGTGCCCAGAATTCAGACATGCAAAGCAGAGTCCTTTACCTTTCACACTACTGACTTTTGTTCAAAACTCAAACCACCAAATTTCCTGCATTCCAGGATTTTATGCTTTGATCCTTCTCCACAGTGCAGGCATGGTGCAATTTTTGCTAGTGTCTGGGATTTCACAAGTGGATTTGAAGTATTCTGGGTGACTTTGGCCGAAAGCACCTTTGCCTTGTTTGAGTTGTTCTGTAAAGAATTGTTCTGGAATGTTTTTCTGTCAATGTCTTGCCTCACACAAATGCCAAGACCACATACCCGAGGATCATTTGCGTCCCTTGACCGACCGATCGACCAAGATCAAACAATTGGTGGTGTCTCTGCCACATTACTCTGATACTCTCCTCTTGCTCTGATATAGTATCTCTACCTCTATCTCTTACTCCATCTCTATGTCTACGTTTATCTCTATCTCTATCTCAAACTCTACAAAGTGGCTAATCATTACTTCTCAGAGTTATCTTTGCTCTACTTCAATTATGTCCAAAATATGGTATTCTCTACTCCTCTCTAAACCACTACCAATATTATAACTTCACAAAACTCTACTGATTGGTTCATAACGAGCAGCGTATTACAACACACACAAAAGTCAGAATACAAAAAGGAGTTTAAAACTTGTGCGAATCGTTCAAGGGAACTTGCATGATAATCATGATAATTACTTATAATTGTATTCATGCAATGAAATTGAGGGGAAGAATAATTCAACACTTGGCGCAATAATAATCATCGCTTTTGGTCCAATAACGTGAGGCAACTTTCAACTACTATGGACATAGACGGCTACTAATTGGTCACTGATAATTTAAAAATATAAACCATTAGAGTATTTTTCCTATATCGCAAAGGCCAGGAAATATAAACATTGTGGAATGTTTTGTTCCACCTAAAAGTATCGGGATAATTTGTCCCAATGGGCTCATGTAGTTGGCATAATTTCAGAATCACTATTGCCAAAATAAAATTTCTAAAAGAAATATTCAATATCAACTATCTATTTGACTGGAGAATAATATTCAATGAAAGATGAAGTTAAAATCTAAAATAAGTAAAGTACTGCATTTTCGGTACCAAAATCTTCTAATGTCAAAATGGTTCAATTGGTTTGACAAAATTTATAAAAACATTCTCTTATTTCAATATCTTTTAAATGCATTAAAAAACAAATAACGTGCCTCCTGTCCATAGTGGAATTTGAAAAACTTTGATTTATAATTTATGCTGGGCTTTTATACTATTTTTATAATAGAGGCCTACAACGGTATGCCGTAGGCCTTATAATGTTAAACATGTTAAAGTGACATTATAATCTCTTTGGTGACCAGAACATTAAAAAATCTCGATGGCAAAATATCAGCATGCAAACTTCATGCATAATGATAGTGACTGATCACTGATCAGAACAACCAGTGTCATCTTTTACACGATTGAATAATGTCACTTTACTTTTGTAAATTAAAAAAAATGACTGCAGTCAAAATTTTATATAATTTTCTTGGCATATTAACATCACCCCTATACAGTTTCAACCACCCGTACAATTTATTTACGAAAATACAATAAACCTTCCCAACCATTAACAATTGAAACAATCCACCCATTTTAATTCCGTAATTTGATACAATGTAAATCGTCCCCAGCCATGAACGGCAGAAAAATATCGTAATTTATCAAAGTTTATTCTCAAAGTTACAACATAAAAAATATCGAATCAATATCAAGATTCAGGTTCTTGATAGGACTAGACATTCAATTTTTCAATGCACTAATTCCACACCAATCAACAGTTAACAATTGCCCAACATTTACAAATTTTGCTCATAAAAATTTGGACGTTGGAAATATCGCACTTATAAAATACCAAAATCAGTTTGGACGAATAAAATCAACAATGCAAATTAACAGAACGGACAAGTTACTTTCTCCTTGTCATGACTTCACAAAATTTTTAATATGGACCGAAATAAATACGATATCTATCGCTCGGATATTTACGAAGCATTGTGCAATTTGGTGAACAAAAATTATTAAATAAAATAGATGAAATTCAGCTATCAGCATGGTCAGTCAATTCCAACATAATCAATTCGCACTTGGGAATTGAATTGCACAAATAAAAGTTTGACTACATGTCTAATAAATACTCGAGAAAGTTTTCAGTACTTTATCAAAACTTGAACATGAAATAATTCGAAATTTAATTGACGACAATTTGCGAGTCACGAAAACAGTACATGTTTTTTATTCTATCATATCTACAAAAAAAAGAGCAAATAGCAAAACTGATGTGGGATTAACTTAGAATCCATCCCAGAATTACGAATTAAATCATCAACACGTTATCAATTTATACACATAAAACACTCCCAAATTTGCAACTACCAACGTTCAGTTCGCAAAATCACTACAACGGCTTTGTCCAAATAAGACGCATACAATGGTTCAAGCACAACTAACCTGCGTGCCAGAGCACACTGGGTTTTATACCGGGGATTCGAAGCACTGAAACCTTTAACCAGTTGCAAGGACAAGGTTCTTTTGAAATTGGCGGGGTCACATTAATTATGAATAATAAATCTACACGTAAGCCATCTCGGTATAGAGGGCAGACTACAGTGCTATTAAACGGGATGATAACTTTACTAAGCAAGCAATTTGGTTTAACGCTAAAAATGTTTTGGCTTAAAGAAATTTTAACTTATGGGAGAAACACCAATAAAAAACCCTTAAGTTTGGTGAATGCCTGTTTAAAAATGAGAGGATTCCATGACCATTACACCAGCAATAAAAAGGGTTCTTGAAGATCTTGTTTCACCCACAGATTTCTTCCACCTGTTTGCAGAAACTTGAAACGATTACCTCTGTACAGGTTGAGTGGCATGTGTTAAAGCTGTTTTCCCATCTAAAGAAAGTTCTTCAAGCATACATCAAAGCGACCAAGGCATCCATTTTTGTTTGCATCGCCACGATATGTACACGTTTGACAACTAGTCCTGACTAGTGTACAATTACCAAACTCGCGGCTCTTTCGAAAGCTAGGATTAAATATTGGGATTTTCTGCTTACTTTTACTGCAGTATTTGCTGCTTCGGCAATATGCACTAGTCCATGTAGCCCACAGAAGAAGTTGGTAAGCTTTGTCAACTCTCTTTGTACATGAGGAGCAGTGTTCCCGCTAAGGTTTTTGAGCTTGCGCCAATTCGAGCAACTTTGACAAAGTTGAAGAGGTGCTTGGTATTAATTATTATCTGATATGGTTGGTTCTTTACCTAGGGTTCTTTAGGCATGTTCTTATTAGAATTAAAATACAATGGTCAATATCCCAAGACAAAGAATCTCTTTCAAAGCATGCAATGTATCCTTCCCAGATTTAGTTAGCAAGTCTCTCAAAGCTGAAACATATCATTGTCCTTCTTTTGTCCTAATTACGTAGGAGCCATATATTTGTTCTGATATTTACTTGTTTCATCTGTGTCCAGACTGGTTGAGATTGATTTCATGTTCATCCACCAGTTTTTTTTTGTGCTCGTGGCAGATGCTGTAAATTCATAACCCATGCAGTCCACAGAAGAAGTTGTTAAGTTTTTTCAATTCTTTTGTAACTGTGGAGTAATGTCGTTCCAGTTTTTCTGGACATTTGGCAAGATTTCAGAATGACAAAGTTCTAGTAATTTGTTGAATTTTAATTCCATAGGTGCTCTATTGGGCATAGTGTTCCTTATATGGTATTACCTATTATCTGATATGGTTGGTTCTTTAGACATGTTCTCATCTGAATCAGAATATAATTGGTCAATATTACAAAAAAAAACTCTTTCAAAGTAAATTTATATAATGTATCCTTCCCAGATTTAGTTAGCAAGTCTCTTTAAAGCTAAAACATATATCCATCCAGACTGTTTGGGGAAGATTTCAGTTCTTCCACCAGTTGTTTTTGCGCTTTTTAATAAACCATAGACACGGCCAGGAAACAGGGAAAGCGATTACAATTAACTTGGTACGCGACATACATGGGCACGCTTACAGCATGATCCTAGGTTACACTGACCTATGTTATAGAGTGTGCGAACAAGTCCTGAGGCAGTGAAAGGGCCCGTTTTTTGATTTACCTTGAAGATTGGGCAAACTTGTAGGCTGTTTTCTGTGCGGAGGAGAAGGCACTGAGCCTGCATAAAAGGGGAATCTGAACCCCATGGAAACCCAATAGTCGCCTGGGCTTCACGGTATTCCTTATCATATACTAAGACACTTTCCCATGTGTATTGGTTAGCAAGTTCACCGATCTTAGCAGTATAAAAAGTAAAAGTAAATTTGGTGGTGACACTTTTCAGTGCATCCAGAGGTGCCCATCTCCTTTTCATAGCGATTGGGCCAAGTAATATAAATTGCTGTGAGCGGGTCGCTAGTCCACTGCACAACGAACCTGTTACTTCCCCAGCCAAGGCCGGTACCCATTTATACACGTGGGTCGAGAGGAGCAAATTCGAGGAAAGTGTCTTGCTCAAGGGCACAAGGAGATTGGCGAGAGCAGAGCTTGAACACTCGACGACGATCCAACTTCTTGCACCGAAGTCCAGTGCTCTAACCGCTCGGCTACGCTCCCCTCAAAATACTCGTTCATGCGTGGTATTTCTTTCTGGAGGAGGTCCACCACCAGTCTTTGGCGCACGGTAGGCCTTGGCTTTTGACGCCAAATCCCGCCATTTCTTTCGGATTGTAGTATAATCCCTTTCTGGACCACCTGCCGCACGAAGGGCATGACTGGCTCTCTTCCAAGTTCTTATTTCTTTCTTCTCCTCTCTGCTGTTCCCTTTCCCCCCGTGCCAAACAGCTCTCTCTCTTGTGCGCTGCTACAAATTCCAGAAGGGTCTTGACTTCTTGGTTAGAGAAGTCCTTCCCTCTGGTTCTTCACATAAGCAGTATACCCGAGGTAATCAGCACAGAATCCTGAGATAATTTCCCATTAAGAATAAGTAGTATTCCATAAACAACTGTAATATTCCATTTGCATTTCTGCTTCTATAGTGACTATTTGTGATCGATCTTACAGCCCAATTTTGGAGTTTATTTTTTTTATCCAAATAACTTTTGCAAGTATTTCCCCAAATTAAGACATTGTAATTAACATAGGGTAAAACTAAAGTGCAATACAATGTATACAAGACTTTTTTAGGTAGAGAATATTTCAGTTTATTGATGACACCAATATTCCGAGATATTGTTTTAGTAACACC
>JXSR01S015047.1:154456-166673 GCA_000969725.1 Ophiothrix spiculata | reverse complement strand
TCATTCTCCGATAAAGCGTGCAACTTTGGTTAGAGAAATTTTAAAATTTCGACTACTCCTTTTCTTTAATATAGATTTTAGAGACAATTTGTTTTCTTACAAATTTGATTTTTACACTAAATTAGCATAACTCGGAGCTCTAAACATACTACACTGTGGTGTAGTTTTTTCGCTCATACTGTACCGCGTTTTGCGAGAAGGCAGCAGAATGTACATTACGTATGCGTATCTGTTTCGACGTCACCGTCACATAGGTTTTTTTTGATATTAATATCCGTGTAAATCGTTACTGTAAATGTATAATTCTATATAACATAATGTTATGTAACACTCAAGTTTACTTAATAAACCTAATGCGGAATCATCCATCAACACATTTATTTTGACACTTTGTTATCGATTTTAGAAATGATTACGTATCTGTTTGCAATATTGGCGACATGCATTCAAAAAGCTCTTATGCCATATCAAATACTTAATTATCAATACCTATTACGGCTGTTATATAGTGTGCATTATGTCTTATATACACATGAAACAAAAAAGTATGGCAGGCGACATGGGAAAATTAAAGATTTTGCATTTTCAGATTTATCGTTATCTACTTTCCTTGCATGCTAATATGTTTAGCTTCACACATGTTACTAATGTGACTCTAGTTTATTAACTAAACCACTCAAATCATTTGTAATAGGCTTAATAACGTTAAACAATTAATGAGAACATGAGCGACACCAAAACGACAAAGTTGGACACTTTTTCAGAGAATGAGCCTAATACTGGTAGTCTACAAGTATCACATAGGGTATCAAATTTGGCTTTTAAGTCCCTGATAGGGTATCAAACTTAGAAAGAATTGTTAAATTAATGACAATGGTGCCTTAAATTTTCCAATTAAGTATTTCAAATACTTAGAAACACTTCTTTAAAGTGTTCAAATGGTACCAGTTACATTTTACCTATGATAATTATTTCGTCACATTTGCGTATGGTCTCAGATAGTGTATTCATTTGAACAAGTTTGGTCTCGGATAGGGTATCCATTCGTACAGATAGGGTAGATTTATGGTCTTAGATAGGGTATCCTTTCGCTAAATTTTGCCAATTTTAGGTCTCACATAGGGTCACCTTCGAAACCTGTGAAACTCGGGTGGTTACCCAGACACAAGTATCAGTGCCCCCGGTTTATAAATCCTACATTGGTACCTACGATTGATTTACCAGACACTATCAAACAAAGCTCCTAGAGATAATTTAGTACATATTAAAAGAGAAATAGAAAAAAATGTTTACCCATCACAGGTAAAGAAACAAGAAATTTATAAGATTTGAAACTAGAAGACTGTTTTCACACTATATTATGTCTCCGTAAGACAAATAAATATAAAGTGGGTAAAGAATTGCAATATTGTCCAATATTTCTCAAAAGCATGGAAATTCTATTGATACATGTAAAATATTTAGGTAAGGCAAAAAAAAAAAAACAGTTTGTTTCCTGTCGGGGTCAAAAAACCTAAATGCGAAATGCGGTTTTTTCTTTTCTTTTTTTTTCCCCTTTTTTTTGCTATTGTTCAAGAGGTGCTAAGGCAAATTTTGATTGAAAATCCGCATGGGTCATGATTTTTTCAGTAAGAAACCTGTCCGGTTCTAAGTTTTTGTTGAAAAGAAAACACTTCTTTAGTAAAAATTTTGCAATTTTACCCGTTCTTTTTATCAAATTGACTATTTTGATTTTCGTTTTCTAAAATATCAAATAAAAATGAAATGCGCAAATAATGATGCCAAAACGAAATGTGCGCGGCGCACGGGAAACAAACTTGTTTTTTGTTTTTGCCTTTGGTAGAATCTAGGCCAGCCCTGTTAACTTTACTAACGTCAGATTGAATCGTGAAAATTGTTGCACAATTATGGGCGCATTAAAAGCTCTTTTAAAATTTGTGATTGCAATATTAACGTAATAAACCAGTTACCTGTAAACTGAAGTGTCTGTCAATGTCATGAATACAAATAATATAGAATAGGCATCCATGGTCAACTAAAAATATTATTCACTAAATGTCACAAATAGCCAAGGTTAAGTTTGTTCTCTAAAATTGAAAAGTTCACGTTTTAATATCTTTGATCCATCAAATTCAAATTATGATCAGGAAGTTTCAATTATTGTTTATACGTTTTTTGCTTTCATTTCTCTTTGATATCGTTTATATATATTTTTATATTCGCCTAATTTGACAAATGCCATGGGTTTATGTCACACATTTGCAAATATTTTAATTCCATAAAGGCCATCATACAGATTTATTTGGAAAACCATGAAACACACCACTTTCAGATTAGAGGATTTGACTAAGCAATCGTAGTAATTTAAGAGCTTGGTCACAATAACTCGTACGAACAGTTACGAGCACTGTTTAGTTCATCTATTAGCACCACGTGACGCCCTCGCTACATGCTTTGCTCGCTGCTCGTGGTCCTTTTAAACGGACTAAGCACTGCTCGTAAGTGTTCGTACGAGTTATTGTGACCAATCTTTTAACTGATATCTTCGTACCTTGTGTGCTTCATTATTCTATACACTGTGCAACAAAAATTCGTACCCATGATTTCTACATGCCTTCAGATGAATTAAATAAATGTTTTCATTCACTTTACTTTTCGCCATTTTCTAAGTTCTCTATGGAAAAATTAACCGAATAAATGTCAAAATCTATTCGGCGCAACATTCTAATTATCTTTAAATTGGTAAGAACACGATGTGTTTTTTTTCAAATGATATCCTTTGTTAAATGTTGCATCGTCTGATATCCGAGTATTATTCCATTAAATAAAATCTGTCGACTCGGTAATTTTCGACTAGTACCACGTGTTCAGACCGTTTTTATTCATATAGAATCGTACCTTGTCGTATAACCTTGTGTCTCGCCTATATTCTTACACAGACTAATATAACTTATGATAGCATTCTAGGCACGACAACCTTTGGCTTTTAAAATGCTATGTCATAAAATTATACCGTGATAATGCAATTTCACGCATCCGTAAATAAGTATAAGAATAGAATGACAGGCATGAGGTACATTTACTGGTGCCAGCAACACACGCAAACCAGACTCTGATGGGATTGTATTAACGGGTGATATTATCTGAAACAAAGCTGCATTAAAAACAACAACAAGGCGAGTTCTGGACATGGTGCAATGATGGTAAAGCATTCAATGATGCGACTAAAATATGGTCTCTAAAAATGAATAAATGCTATAATGCTCGAAAGAAAAGAAATGAAACACCATCAGTCAAATTTGAACCATTTATTTTGTCAGTGCAATGTGAAAATGCTGGTTCCCGCCATTGTTTTAAAATCACGAAAAAACTGTATTGAAACTCTGGTATAAAACACCCGTGATAAAACCATGGTACAATGAATATAATATCAAGGTGCAGTAGATATTTCAGCCCATAGGGCCTATAAGCCTACATTGCAGAATTGGAAGTTCGAGATCCCCTCTGGGTTTCAGGCATTCCCATGGCAAGGGCCATGGATCAATAGAAGTAAGCAAAAAGAAAGCTGAAGAATAGTTTAGGCCAATTAGCAAGTCCAGAGAAATACTGGGAAAAACTTCAGTGTAGAAAAAAAATATTATTATGATTATGTCTTTAAATATGACATACTTTGTTGCATGTTTGTGATTTAAATTACTATAGAATCTTTATGACTTGCCGTAACTGGGATAAGTGTCCTAACGCCTTTGAAGCTTCTAATGCTTAATTCTAGAATACCAATACATGGAATTTGTAAGTAACTTACATTGTTTGGGTTATTTAGTTTTTGAATTGTATTTGCACATGTATGCGCTAACATCGCTAGCATATCTAAATCCACTTTCGGTCAAAATTAGGTTATTGGTGCCATTGTGCTTTCCATTGCCTCATCACGATAAAAATATAATTTTTTAAAAATATCGGACACAATATACAAATACATATACAAAATGTGAAATAGAATCAACACAACTGAATACGTCAGAATAAGAACATCCCAACTCCATTAGCTCCCTTCTGTTAATTATATTCATTAAATATAAATGCATACACATTTCTGAAAATGCTTTTATATCACTAAAATAGCATATCCTAATCATATTGTCACATTTGACCTTGTAGTTGACTTGTTTAGACATTGTTAGATAATTGTTATAGTACATAGTTGCTATATTTAAACAGCTATTATAAGAACATCCCAACTCCATGAGCTCCCCTCTGCAAGTACATGCTAGGTAAATTATCTAACAATGTCTAACAAAGCCAACTACGAGGTCAAATGTGACACTATGATTGGGATAAAGATATGGAAATGCTTTCTAGTGATTTGAAAGTATTTGCAGAGATTTATATGCATTTATATTTTACATAACTTAAGGGGGTAATTGGAGTTGGGATGTTCTTATTCGGACGTATTCAATTGGAATTAATAATGATATGAATACTGCAAAACGACAATGAACATGATGAACAAAACCTTTTGCTTGATTTGATCAAACAAAGACCAGACAAATTATCCTTGAATGCAAATGCATTTCAAGGACAAATTTATACCAGGTGTCCCAAAAAATGGTTACATGTAGAAAAATAAACGTGTGCTAAAACTATAGTAGGTAGAGAAACAAAACTTTGCACAAATTATAGTACAAGTCTCTTCTAGATACTTGTAAAATTTTATTATCACAGCAATATTAGTGTTTGAGTTATTATTAAAGAAAGATACCTATGTCAGAAACGCATATGTAAAATTCAACAAAATAATAGGCATACAAATTTTTTGATATTTTAATGTGATATTTTTTCTAAATTATCATGAACAGGCTTTATATTAAACCAAATTTGATACAATTTTTAATGAATAATAATTGAACACTCTTTCAGTATATCTATTATGCAAATTAGGGAAACCTGCATTCCATGCATTCCAGAATGAGTTGTTTATATTGAGCCTGCCAATCAAGTTGTGGCGCGAAAGTTGATGAATACGCATAAAGCACACTAACATTTTCCTAGGTAACATTAACTCTTTAACTGTTTAAACTGCAAACTTGTGTAAACTTAATCTTAAACTTACAGGATTTGTTTTAAATTATGATTTCCTTTATTTAGTAGCAAAAGTCAGATCGACTTTTTGAAATAGCAGAAATAGCAAGAGTTTGAATAGGTGGCCATTTTTGCCTAAAATCAGATTTCGACATTATTTTCAGACCTGTAGTAATTTATTATTTTGTTTAATTTTGAAAAAATACGTTTCTGACATAGGTATCTATCTTTGTTGATAACTCAAAAAATAATAATGCTGTGATATTAAAATGTTATGAGTGTTTAGAAGAGATTTGTAATATAGTTTGTGCAAAGTTTTGTTTCTGTAACTACAATAGTTTTAGCACACGGTCATTTTGCTACATGTAACCATTTTTGGGACACCTGGTACTTTGTGACTTGGTTAAAAGTATAATGAAAAATGTTTCTGAATAAATTGGTATATCCATTATTTTCATTAATGTAATAAATTTTAGACAGCAGTATATGTTTCAGGATGCCACCATTAAGGAAAAAGGTATTATTACAATTGTTCACAAATTAGTCACGTTAAATTAAACAAGTGAAAGTCAATATTAATAGGGTTGGCCTTACAAAATATTTCTTGAAAATTGTTACTAGTTTAGATGGAATACGCTGAGTGAGAAGCACAGTCATCATAAATTAAACTTACACTTTTGGTTAGAAATTCTGTTGGCTCGTGTTACGTACCGGTAATTTTTGATTTGTCTGCAACAGTACAATAACTAATCGTTTCTTGTTAATATTTCAAGCGTATTCAGATACCTATATATTTACCTATAATTCAAGACAAACAACAAAACGGATGGTTTAAGTCCGGAATTCTTAATCGTGATATTTACTAAACGTGTGTTTCAGTTTACACAACATAAGGACCTCAACATGATGAATACCACGGACAAAGATGGTTGTGATTATATTCTAATAGAAACAGAGGCAGTTGTCGACATTTACGATGATTTCATGAAATTCTTTCTTCTGATTTTTGTGCCAGTACTTTTCATCATTGGTTTCATTGGAAACATGACATTTCTTTATGTTGTTCTCCATCAGAAAAACATGCAAACAAGTACCAACTTTTATCTGTGCAATCTAGCTATCAGCGATATTTTGCTCTTATCTGCTACATCTTCGAATTATCTGATAAGTTATTTTAACTCACATCTATTTTATGGTACTTCACTTTCAACCAGCGTCGGGTGTGCTGCAAGTTTATATTTGATCTACCTGTCTTATTTTTCATCGACATTTCTTGTAACATTGGTAACTTTTGAGCGCTATTTTGCTATCTGTCATCCAACAATGCACCTCAATAGAATGAAAGGAAAACACGTTGAGAAAAAGCTAACATTGGCCTCATGGATACTCTCGACTTTTATGTCATGCTTTTGCTTGCCTCGTTATCATGTTGAAAACGTGTGCGTAGATTGGTCCGAAGACGGGGAATATACGAACTTGGATGATATGTTCCCATCATGTACAATGGCAGAAAATTGGACGTGGGCCTGGTATGTCATTGATGGATTGGATTTGTCACAATTCCTCTTCACAATACTTGTGTCTGTCTTTATGTATTGTAGGCTGACTATAAATCTTTGTGGTAAATCTTTGCAGTCTTCAATGGCCCAGGCTCGACGGCAGGTTGCTACAATGTTGATAATCACGGGAGTCGTATTCTTCTCTTGCCTGATACCATATCAGGTAACGATTATTGATTGGTTACTTACAGAGATGGGCTACCCGATCTTAACATACACACAATATAACAATCGGGTATTGGTAGGGCGAATAACAACCCAATTAAACGGAGCCGTAAATCCCTATATATACACCCTTACAAATCCAAGGTACAGAAGAGCATTTAAGTCAGCAATAGTTTGCTTGAAAGGTAAATCATATCAATCAAATTCCATCAACAATGATACATCTGTTACTTTAAATACACGTAGCTAGTTCAAATGTTCTGTCCGTGCATCAAATTCCATCAACAATGATACATCTGTTACTTTAAATACACTTAGCTAGTTCAAATGTTCTGTCCGTGCATAACAATGCATTTTGTAATCCGTAGTAAAATATTTTGTTAACTCATTACTTATTCCATTCACTGGAGTCAATAAGTATAGATAATACACACTTGAGAAATTGCAATCCTTAACAATCCTTTTGTGTTTAAACGATAAAAAGCACGACTAAAAAACTCTAGGCGTTATGCTTTTCGTCGAAGACAATAGCCTATTCTTTGATTGACAGGCCTCTTTTTTTGTGCGGTAAAATTAATTCGATACTTCTTTGGTCATTTACGATTTAGTTAACAAAATCCTTTATCCTTTAATGAGATAACTTACGACAAACTTGAACAGGCTAATTGTAATAAATCGTTGCAATGGTTATGCGATTTATATTAAACTATATTTGCTAATTTGTCAACGGCGGTAACTTTGTTACGTAACGGAATTTGGAATGTTGACCCCGTTAAAAATCTCATGATCCATTATACCTTATGACGTTATAACTGTAATCATTTTGGAATGCATGAATAGAAAAAGAAATTCACATAGAGTTTAGTTTGGAAAATTAGTTGAGGGCATTTTTACCCGGGACCATTTCGTAAAAATCCGTTTGTCAAAAGCTGTTGAGAACACACAGAGAAGGATTAGTTTATTGAGAAAGCAACTGTAGCAACGCTAACGATCTAGCTGTGTTTTATGACAATTCCGTCAAACAGGTACTTGACAAATATGCGCCTGTAAGATCTTCAGTTCGCGGTTCACGCCAATCCTACCCATGGTATGATGACAGCATTCACGTTGCTCGCCGTAAACGACGGCAACTGGAGAGACGTTGGAGGAAGTCAAGACTTGAGACAGACCGTGAACTGTACATAAACCAACGCACTGCTACAAATGTGATTGCAAGTGCAAAACAATCTTATTATAAGACTGAATTTCAAAACGCTGAACCTAAAACTGTGTTTAAAACACTTAATCATTTATTAAACAAAGACTCTAAAGTTCTGCCAGCCCATGATACAGCACAGGATCTAGCCAATGACTTTGTCACCTACTTTAACGACAAGGTTAAACGGATCTATGACGATCTTAAAAAGGATCAACCCGCTTTGGACCAGTCTACTCCCTTGCCTCAGATTTATTCAACCTCTTCGTTCAACGAGTTTGAGCTATTAGAGGAGGAACAAGTTCTGAAGGCCATTTTCAAAGCTCCGACTAAGTCTTGTATGTTGGATCCTGTGCCGACATGGTTCTTGAAACAAAATGTCCATGCTTTTCCTCCATTTATAACACGCATTATAAACGAATCGCTTCAGACTGGTGTCTTTCCTGAAAGTATGAAACATTCCATTGTCACACCCAACCACAAGAAACCATCTCTTGATCAAAATGATTTAAAAAGCTATAGACCTGTATCCAATCTCATGTTTGTCTCAAAACTCATTGAGAAACAAGCTGTGAAGTCTTTGACTGAGTTTTTGGAAACAAATAATCTGACTGAAAAACTACAATTTGCCTACAAGAGTGCTCATAGCACTGAAACTGCTTTAATGAGAGTCAAGGATGATATGATGAGATACTTATCCAATCGTAAAGGCGTTTTCCTGATATTACTGGATTTAAGTAGTGCGTTTGACACTGTAAGTCATGAAATTGTAATTAACAGGCTGCATGATGATCTTGGTGTGAAGGGAACAGCATTGCAATGGTTCAGGTCTTATCTGTCTGGTAGGACAAGCAAAGTGTGCATCAATGGTACTTTATCTAACCCTGTTAGGCTCAGTTTTGGTGTACCTCAGGGTTCCATAATTGGACCCACTGTATTTTCCTTATATGTTTTACCCTTAGGTGACATCATCAGAAAATTTGATCTTTCGTTTCACATGTATGCGGACGATGTCCAATTGTACACTTGCTTTGACCCCAAGGACCCTGTCTCCATTGCAACTGCTTTAAACAAACTGACTTGCTGTATTGATGCTATCAAGGTTTGGATGAAACAAAACATGCTTAAGCTCAATGACGACAAGTCAGATTTTTTCATCGCCACCGCTGCACACTTAAGACCCCATATGCCGGCTGTTTCTCTTCGCATTGGTGACAAGTACATCCATCCTAGTGATACTGTCCGTAACCTCGGTGTCATTTTTGACTCTCAAATGAACATGTCTTCTCAAATCAAATCTTTGAGTTCTAGGCTTGCATATCAGCTACGCAATATCTCTCGCATACGTCGCTTTTTGGACGAAAACACATGTCATCTTGTTGTTCGTGCACTGGTTCTATCTAGAATTGACTATGGTAATGGTTTGCTCCTTGGCTCCAATAAGACGGACCTCCAAAAACTCCAGCGTGTTCAAAATTGGGCTGCTAAGCTGATATGCAAGGCTATGAAGTACGACCATGACAGCTGGTGCTTGCACAAGTTGCAATGGCTTCCAATTGATGAGCGAATCACGTTTAAGGTACTAGTTACCATCTTTAGCTGCCTTAACGAAGCTGCTCCTGAGTATTTGAGCAATTGTATTTCTTTGTATCAACCTGCTAGGGCAAGTCTACGTTCAGCAAGGCTGACTGAGCACAATACCATCAAAGCCCTTGTGTCAGCAGAACGCAAGACTTTCTCCTACGTTGCCCCTCGTATGTGGAATAAGCTGCCAGCTAGCATGAGGAATACCAATTCTTTAACATCTTTTAAATATCTTTGAAAAGTTGTCTGTATCCAGTTTAAGCCTTCCTTTTGCTTTGTCTTTATGCAATTGGATCTTTTTATTTTCTGGTTTTTTAATAGCGCTTTGATCTAGATGTAACAGCGCTTAACAAGTGTTATAATGTATGTAACTTTATTTCAAGAAAGTATACGCATACGCAGAAAAACAGTAATATCAGATTTTTTCGCGCAATTACGTAAGATCTCAACAACATTTGACATGGAAGTAAAACAATAGTAAAATAATAAAAAAAGAAATGAAGGAGACAAAGGAAAGGAAAATGGGAAGAACGGAAATAGAAGAGAAAAGGGGAAAGAAAAGGGAAAGGAAGAAAAATATTTAAAATAAGTAATAGCCCGCTCTCCTGTTAAAGTGTGTAGAAGTACTATGGCTTGGGGGGGGGGGGGGGCTTTCCCCCCTCGACCCAACCGGGGCTTTGCCTCTGGACAACCAGGGGCCCGGGCCCCAGGCCGTGAGGGCGAGCGCTCTACGCCACTGGTTGGAAACATATATATGTAATATCTCTTCGACTCTTAGAAGATCACTACTATTTCACTCTTGGAACTATTAGTAACGGTGTGGTTCTGCGTAATGCCAACATAAATATACGGGCGTGGTCGGTGACCAATTACAGTAAGAAATTTGCAAAGGCCTCCTTACCTAACTAGTTCCATATAATGATTTAAATCCTTACACTTGATACTGTTAGAAACTGTTATGCTAGCATATAAGCGCACATTGAATTTATGCACCCACCTGACCTTTCCACACCCTCTACACTGTACCCGACCCGAACGCATAATTGTCGAGCGAGCGAGACATTGTATTCGGTGAAGCAATATTATATACTTAGTATTGTTCATAATGTTAGTTGCCGCATGTAACTGCATTTGGGCGTGTTTGGAAACAATATCGATATAAACAAAACATGTATAAAATTGGGCGTTAAATGTACGTATAGACGTGAAGCCGTTTTCAATATTAGTCTTAATATAATACCATATAAGGAGTTGATTTGTTGGTATTTTGTTTAATGAACTTCAATAATTATCCCTTTAATTTTAGAGATTAAGACGATACAGCAATGGCTCAGAAAATGACTTGAAATGTCGTGAAATTAATTTTCCGTGTTGATGATTTGGGCGCTATGCCCGGCTTTATGTTAATATGTGACATTACTGCCTAACAAAGTAAAAATGCAGTATGTGCATTGCAGATCAATTGCAAGCTACTTCCTTTTCCCCTGGAAAAAAACTGCACAAATGAGACAATCAATTCACTTGCATAACTTAAGGCAGCATCTTCTTTATCAAATATGTATAACATAGTAAAATCTAAATTACATTTATAAAATCTTAAAAACTGAATTTTATCCCCAAAAAGATTCAAAAATTCTCTTCAGGTAGACAATTGTCTACCTGTGGCCGGTCAAAGGTAGACAATTGAATACGCTAGAATAAGAACATCCCAACTCCATAGCTGCCTCCTGTTTAATCAAAATTATAAAATATAAATGCATACAAATTCCTGAAAATGCTTTCTCATCACTAAAATAGCATTTCCATGTCAATTTCCTAATCATAGTGTCATATTTGACCTTGTAGTTTACTTTTTTAGACATTGTTAGATAATTGTTACAGTACATAATTGCTATATTAAACAGTCATAATAAGAACATCCCAACTCCATGAGCTCCTCTCTGCAACTATATGCTAGGAAAATTATCTAACAATGTCTAACAAAGTCAACTACAAGGTAAAATGTGAAGCTATGATTGGGATAAAGACATGAAAATGCTTTCTAGTGATTTGAAAGCATTTTCCGAGATTTATATGCATTTATATTTTACATAACTTGACAGAAGGCAGCCCGTGGAGTTGGGATGTTCTTATTCTAGCGTATTCAATTATTAATTACAATGAATGGGTTGTTCTTAAAAGAATAAGTACTACCCATGCAGTATGCTTTAACAATGTAATTACAGAATTCACTGAATTCAAAATTGAAATGGCCTTTATGGTTGATCAAAAATATTTTACTTATTACAAAAACCAGGGAAAATTGTTCAGACAAGGAAAAGAAAGACAGAAAATTAAAATTTCATTTGCTGCTGCTGTACTGCAATGCTTTTAAAATTCACAGTTTTAAAAACAAGGATTCCAAAGAAACAATGGTTAAAAACAAAATATGTGTTCATTTGTTATCAATGGTGTACCATCCGCATAAAAAACTAGGCTGTCTTTCCATGTATCACAAACAATGCAAGCCAATTCGCTGACACAAACACGCTATGGATCATCTATAGCAGGCATCCGCAAATAGCGGCGCGCGCGCCACTTGTGGCGCGCCGTACGTTCCCAAGTGGCGCGCGCGCGGAACCCATAAAAATTT
>JXSR01S015047.1:61251-72895 GCA_000969725.1 Ophiothrix spiculata | reverse complement strand
GAAACCTGACATTAAAACACAGTTGTGAAGCATTAAGAAATCCCAGTAAACGAAGCTTGAGACATCAGTTGAAGTTCTAATAGAACAAAATAGTGAAAAGAAATTCCAGTTGATACCAGTTCAACTGGTTTGTTCTAAAATCCCAGTTGAACTTTGAACAAAGATTCACAGTTGGAAAACCAGTTGAACTGGTTTCAACTGGTTTTTCATCATCCCAGTTGGAAGTGTTCCATTTTCCGTGACGGAAATTCTACGACCAGTTGGAAAACCAGTTGAACTGGTTCAACTGGTTTTAGAGAGAAACCAGTTCAAACCAGTTCAACTGGGATCAACTGGAATTTTGACCTGGGCATCGTTGTCAGTGATATCGTTGTTGATGACAGGCAGCAAACCATCATCATCGTTATTATCATCGTTATTATCATCACCATCATCGTCATCGTCCTCCTCCTCCTCATCATCATCATTGTCATCGTCATCGTCATCATGATGATCATCGTCAACGTCATCGTCATCATGATGATCATCGTCACCGTACGGTCGTCATCGTCATCATCATCATCATCGTTGTCAGTGATATCATTGTCGATGACAGACAGCAAACCATCATCATCATCGTTATTATCATCATCATTACCATCATCATCATCCTCATCATCCTCATTCTTTTGTCATCGTCAACGTCATCATGATCATCATCGTCACCGTCCGATCATTATCATTGGTATCATTGTCGATACAGACAGCAAACCATCATCTTCATTGTCATCATCATCATCAACATCATCATCGTCATCATCGTCATTATCATCATTATCATCATCATCATTATCATCATCATCGTCATCATCGTCATCCTCCTCATCATCCTCTCCTACTCCTCCTCGTCATCATCATCATTGTCAACGTCAACATCAACATCATCATCATCATCATCGTTGTCAGTGATATCATCAGCATCATTTCATGATCATCATCGTCATCATCATCATCATGACATCCTTCATCTTTCATCCTTCACCGTCTATGTCATTATCCTGATAGTCATTATCGCCATCATCATCCGATCATCATTACCGTCGTCATCACCATCGTTGTCAGTGATAGTCACCATCCACCATCAGCATATTTCATGATCATCATAATCATCATCATCATCATTATCACCATCATCATCATCATCGTCGTCGTCATCATCTGATATATTTCGTCCCAGGATATTTCGTCTTTTAGCTTCTTTTGGACAAATGCCAGGGTCTTATGAAAGAAACAAGATCCAGGGACATCTTTCTATTTATTTAATTTTAATTTAATTTTATTGTCATTATCCTTCTAGTCATCATCAATCGAGTTAACTTTAGAATTATCCTCAGGATCAGCTTGCTGAATATATTACCCAAATCTGGGAAAGAAATATTTAGAAAATCATGTCTAGCACCCCATGCATGTCACCCTAGTAACCTAAGTAAGCTATCTCAATGAAATATGTTTGTTGATTTTGTATGTCAGTCAAGAGTCGCGTATTGATTAAAAATAAATTACTCATTTCATCCATTCTATTTATAGCTTACAGTTCACTTCCGGTATGTCAGATGTTGGTGAAATTTCATAATTTATCCACGTCTGCTTTACAGACTTTGTTCACATCACACAACCGGAAAACCCCGCTATTGTTGTAACCTTATACAATCATTCTAAAGAATCTGACGTTGTTTTTCTAACCAAGCTTTCAGTTCTATCACCCTGGTTTTAACAATCTACAACCATGTCAAAAACAACCGATAGTATTTCGTCGACTTGTGTCTTGTGCTGCCAAGCAATCAAAGTGTACGCTGTTGGTCCCTGTGATCATCACATTTGCTTCAAGTGTTCAACAAAAATGAGAGTTCTGTGTGACCAAAAGTATTGTTCCGTGTGCCGTACTGATATGCCAAAGGTAAGCTAAATAAATAAAATAATAGCATCATTATGATCAAATTCAAAAACGTAGTGTGGTGGTTAGTGATCTCACCTCGCACGAATTGAGCCAGGGTTCGATTCCCGGTGAGGGCACTGTGACTTGCCGGAATGAAATCTCAGATTCTTTGAGTAGACATTTATCTGACTTAGTGGTAGCATTGGGCAGATATTCTATTTTCTAGATCTACTCAACAAACAACAAACAACATGGTTTTCGAAATAAACGTTCTTGCGAAACCCAACTGTAACTAATGACAGTTAATGACCTTGCAATTTCCCTAGATAACAGATCCCAAACTGACATGATTATCATGGATTTTTCGAAAGCCTTCGACTCTGTCCCCCATAACCGCCTTCTCCTCAAATTAGACCATTTACGGAATCTGTCACAACATTCTCACTTGGATCGCAAACTTCCTCAAGTCAAGTACCGTGAACAGAGGGTCGTTGTCGGGGGTGAATCCTCGGCTTGGACAGAAGTGATTTCTGGCGTAGCCCAGGGCATGGTGCTTGGTCCTTTACTCTTTTTGGTCTTTATAAACGATCTTCCCTCAAACCTTAGTTCAAATGTCAGGCTCCTAGCATTATCTTTGCGGACGACTGTGTCATCTACCGTCAAATCATCAACGACGAGCACGACCATGAGTCCCTCCAAGAAGACCTTCACAAACTTGAACAATGTCAATGGCAAGACGACTGGCAACTCAGATTTAACATCAAAAAATGTTTTGCTATGAGGTTGACTCACATAGGAATGTCAAATTCTATCCCTACAAATTGGAAGGTCGTCTCCTAGAATCAGTTAAAACAGTCTGCATCTATGCTCATGACTTACATGAATCTAGTCTTCCAATCCATGACCAATGGCGACACTGTAAGTCTGTTGCTTTGCTTTTTGACAGTTAGTTGATAGTGTGTACAAAAAGTATCAATTGCTAATAGGAGTGGGCTATAAATGGGTGATTTTTCAGTTTGCCTTGTCAACAGTTTTTTTGGATTGCCCTTGACCTATCTCAACTTGAAATGACAAAATTTTTGGTTATAGGTCAAAGAAAAAAGTGTGCTGCGCCCTCTAGTGTCAGCAGGTGTCAGTGTGTCGCCATAGTAAATATCTGTGTATTACTATTAGAGAAGAAAATGCTTAAAATCTAAAAATCTTTTACATTTTGAAGCAATTTCAATGTTTTAAAATGTGTAAATAAGTTATGGAATCCATGTTAAGAGTTTTCATGACTATTAGACATTTCGTTGTCGTAAAAATTGACGTTTTCCTTCAAAATAGCTTTTGCTAATTTTAAGGTAGCAGCTGCCAAGGCGGTATCAAGTTTGATCTGCTTACAAAATTTGAGCCTTCTATCTACTTTAGTTTGTCAGTTAGACTCGTTTAAATACGTCAATAATAACCCTATGTAAAAGCATAGGGGTCAACGAACTTTTCCCTATTCAAATGTATAGGAACATTAAAATAACGTTAAAATGGGTACTACGATCAAACTAATTATAGTACAAGGCTCAAATTTCTTGGGTAAATTAAACATCAGAGTATCCTAACATCTGCATACTTTAATTTACACAAAGTTGTACAAATTGCGCATAATTGCAAAAAGCGCCCTCGCTTGGAATTTTGACCAAAAACGTCAATTTTCAGGAATACGAAATGACTAGGGTTTACAAAAACTTCATATTTGTGTTCCTTTGACTCCACTTGATAACCATTGACCCATTCACAAATCAAAAAGATCAAGAATTGTGAATTAAAAAACAATTTTTCTAAAATGACATACGGTCACAAGAGGGCGCGGCACACTTTTTTCTTCGACCCGATTAATTTTTTTTTCGCCATTTCATGTTGAGATAGATCAGTTGCAGTGCATAAAAACTGTTGACAGGTAGAAATTCTGAAAAAAGCAATTTTGACTTACGTATAGCCCACACCTATTGCTAAGCCTAAAAATAGCAGTGTCATTTTTAATTGAAGCAACCTCTGTCATCCATGACTTTTGATTTTTATTTAAACTAATTTGTTTGTTTTTGGTAGATATTAATACCCTCCAAATGATTTGGAACTTTTTTTTATGGCCGTTTGTTGAATTGAATTATTCCATGTGTATTTGTAAATTTTTGCCTGTACATGTAATGTGTTGTGTTAGCCCATTTTTTAAGAATTGTCTTAGTGCATGTAAGTTTTCTATTTCTACCACTGTGAAAAAAGCATTATTTTATATGCTCATCAGAGCTCCTCAGCATAACTTACATTTTAGTCCAAGGGTAAACAACGCCATCCTCTTTATTTCAACCCACCTTTTTTTTATCAAGGCACCCTTTACTGAAAATTCTCTGAACCCCACCCTCTTGACAATTTTTGGATTTTTGTAGACCCACGCTTGGGTGTGTATATAGTGATATGTCACACGCATCCACTGACAAGTTGATTGAGGGCAGTCTTTTGATCAATGCGAGTATGATTGATTCACTCCTGTAAAACCAAATCTCGAGGTGGAATATGTTGGATAGCGACGAAAATTAGAATGGTGAGGATTGGGAAATGTCTCAGCTTGGCGCTTGTACATGTAGTTGTACGGAGAATATCTCTTTGACGAGTTTGATGATGATTTCTTTGATTTGTCATGTTTAGCTGCACTGCTATATGCTAAATCAGCTATAAAATATAGCTGATTTTATACGCTTCTCATCACCGCTGTCGTCCGCAAGCTCTTCCTTCTTGTATTCATAAACAACACGCCAGCCGTATTCACTATGGTCAACCAATTTAATAAGTTTATTTATATTATCTATTTCCAGTGTCACTGTTGATAGATCAACAATAGCAGATTAATCCTGTCCTTTATGTACAGCTTACTAATGGCTTTATCAATGATGGCTGTTTTACTTTTGTATTGAATTTAAAGGTGCAATTCATGATTTTGATACATGTGGCCTCTTTTCTATGTAAACAAAAAAGAGAACAACAGTAAAATATACTGAAAATTTCACTTGATTCTGACCATTCGTTTCCAAGTTAATACAAGCTTTTCAGCATTTTGAAAATCCCCATATAGTCTACTGTGTTGTAATTACTGTCGGGGCCCCGACAATAATTAGAAAATGACAAATGTTCTCACTTTTCTCAAAAATGGAAACACATATGAAAAATTGGTTTGGGGATCATAACATATACCAGTTAAGGATTATTATAAGCTAAAAAAAATCAAATTTGATAGAGGCATACTTGCCAACTGTTCCTATTTAAGAGGAACAGTTCTGTTTTTGGCAAAAGAAAAAGGTAATTTTTACCAATCTGTTCCTCTTTTTGTAAAACTCACCCTATAGTAAAGTATAGGAAAATGGGAAATGTTCCTCTTTTTGGACAAAAATGTGCCAATTTGTCCATCCTTCCAGTTTTCAAATGTTGGCAAGTATGTAGAGGTGACCTTGAGGGTGAAAAGTGGATCATGAATTGCCCCTTTAAGCTGCACCTTGTTACCATGAAATGAATTGTAATTTAGCTTGCTCAATTTCTATAGCCTTCTTTTTAGAAGCAAACAATTCTTCATCAAAATAGGATTGCAAATCTTGTCTTACATCACTAACTGCCTCACGCATACCCTGCTTCATCAAAGCTTTAATGTGATCTTCATTAAAAGAATTAACAGTTACTTGAGCTTGATCCAAGGGCCTGTGCTCTGAATCTGATGCACCTGTTTCAGCAACGGCACCTTCTACCTCACCAGCTTCAATATTCTGACCTACGGCAATGTCCGTTTCATTCATTAATTCAAACAGAGACATATCCGACTGAAAACCCTGACTTCGCGGTATGCCAAGAACAAATTTGTTAGTCCTTGTGCTACGAGAGGCTACGGTCAAGTGATACGCCTTTAAACACCCCGCTCTGACTTGCACACATAATCATGTGACTCCACTCGGCCTTGGACAATAGGAAATTAGCATTTTGTTCAGCTTATACAATTCATCATGTCAAGTGAAAATAACAAAATTAATTTTATTGACAGGCAAAATGATGTGGCAAGGCAATAGAGTTCTAGTGATCTCATTCAAATGGTTAGCCATTAGCCAGTCAGATTCCTTGTCAAAGGAGCATAGTCCGATTTTTCAATATTAAGTTTTCAGTTTCATTTGAAAGATGACCACAAGAGAGGTCTAAGTTTCAAATTTGAATCGGTTGAACGTTTTGTTTTTATGGACAATTTTGTCTTTCAGAGCTCCCTATACGTTACTGTGTAAATCAATTATGGTACGGTAACCATAATTAGACACATTTTCACATGTATTTCGAAAACGGAACATAACTCGGCTGAAAAATTTCACATGGGTTATGAGAAAAATATGAGATCAATATTTTGGTACCAAAATCTCGAAAAGTTGAAGCAATCGGACCATGCTCCTGTAAGTTCTAAGTAAAATCACATTCATGTGCAATTTGACCTTTTAAATGAATTAGTAATACCACATCAATTGCCTTATCTTGCAGGTGATCTTCACTCTGAAGCTCCACCCATATGAAGGAATCATCAGTCACAAGTTCCCAGCTGATCGCAAGTATGGAATAGCGTTTGCTAACAGCAAGTTGCAGGAGGAATATAGACGGCTTCAAGACCACCGCTGCCCCAAATGCCCTTCTAGGAGATTGCCAGAGAATACCTTCAAAGATCTGCAGGACCACTTGCGAAGAGAACATGAGATGTTTTATTGTGAGCTGTGCTTGGAACATTTGCAGGTATAAGTCAAACAAATCTGTTTATTTTTAAGGTTGCTTTGTTTGTTTGGTCTGATTTAGGTAAGTGCATTAAAGGTAACTACATGCACTTTAATAAGTAGTGGACATAAACTTGAGAGTATTCCTTGGAAATAAGTGGCTTCCAAAAACTTAGTTTGGACCCGTATAGGACAGTAGTTCCTTCAGTTACATTTGTTACAGTTGAAACAATTGGATGTGAAGCACTACATGCAGTTATCAATAATGAAAAAAAATGCACTGAATGTGAAGCACTTCTACTAGCAATACTTTCCCAGGAATGAAACCTTGGGAGTATTTCATTTCTATTTTTGTCTCATTGTTCTTCTTGTTTGTGTTTCAAAACTTCAGTCAAATATTGACCAACGTAGCGTGGGAAGAAAAGGATACTGCTTGTTTTTTAAATTAAAATTAAATTAAATTAAATTTTTGCTGTGCCAAATGTTGTAACAGTTAATATAGCATTAGTATGATATCTCAATTTTATACAAGTTACTTTGTGAAGCTCCTTGTATGAAATGAACTAATTTCATTTGAGAATTTATTCATGATAGATAGTGGTTCATTACAAATCAAGAACCAGGTCAACAACAATCCACAAACCCGTGTATTGTTATCCCGCGTGCGTGGCTTGAGCTGCCCAAACAGGATAAAAATACATATATAGACCAGAGTTTTGATTTGTGATAAAAAAAACTCTGCAACATGATTTAATTCCAACAACAAAAATATTCCTGAAAACATCAAGATAATGTACAGAGAACATTTCATAACCCTAACTTGCAAACATTTGAAAACTATCCAAGTCCCAATACATGTACGTCATACAAAATTTCCCATTTCCTCTGGAATTCAATCCCCAGACCTCCTGCATCCCGATCTGTTGTCCAGCTATGGCAAGGCACCAAGTATGGCTTTGGTGCTCATATCTCGAGTCTATGACGTATTCGGGCTCGGGCAAGTTTCTGGATGTTTGCGTATTTTAAAGAAATGCTGTGAGTTGTTGAAATCATGGAAATAGTAGATTAATCTACTATTTCCATGTTGAAATATAGATAAGTCCAGTAAATTTTTAAAATCTTAATTTTTCTTGAACAGGTTTTTACCCATGAGCGCAAATGCTATAATAGGAGGAACTTGGCCCTCCACAAGCGTAAAGGTGATCCTGATGATACATCCTATAGAGGACACCCGCTTTGCGAATTTTGTGATGATCGCTACTTCGATAACGACGAGCTGCTGAAGCATCTTAGACGTCAACATTACTTTTGTCACTTTTGCGAGACCGATGGTGCTAGCAATCAGTATTACAAGTAAGTTACATCTTCAGCTCTTTTTCCCCCATTATATTCAAGTAATGGTATCATTGTTGTACGGTGAGCATTTCATTTGCTAGAATTGTCATAACAAGGGTTGGGTTAGTTGCCGGGGTTTGGGAGGGGGCGGAAGGCACAGCCCCAAATTTACTATGATGTAATTCCCAAAAAAACCTGAACTCTTTCGCTCCAGAATAAAATTTTCACAAAAGGTTCTATCTGGACGGATAGCCGCTTAGAGCGCCACTGTGGTATTCACTTATGTAGCTGTAGAGTGCCAGCCTTATGCCAACATTGATGATGGAACTGGGTACTTTTTGTATCAGGCGGTTACAGGTGGAGTTTCAATTCTCTTCGCTTTTTTTTTACAGACATTTCTATAGTTACGCTGGAAATAAATTCTAGTCAATCATGCATGCTTTCGCGAGCCACTGTGAGAGGCTTTACTGAGACTCGATTTTCTTTCCTCCTTCCCTTCTTCCCCATTCATATCTCCTACCTTTTCCACATTCTTCCCTTCCCTATCTTTCCTTTCCTCTCTTTTTTGTGTTTCCTCATCTTCACCCTTTTCTTCCCTTGATGAAAATATTCACAGGACAGTAATTGTCATTCTCCATGATAGAAATTACTGTAAATAGAACAAACACTAATGATTCAGTGAGTACCACGAACCGGTATAAAGTACTTTTATCTGTACCGGTATTTAAAGTTAAAGTTGTGATTTGTTGGCACTTACTGCAAAGTTGTTCAGACCTGCCAAGCCATGATTCAACATAATCCATACATAATTTAAAAATCCATCAAGTGCAGAGGGGAGCGTGGCCGAGCGGTTAGAGCACAAGTCTCTTAATACAGAGATTGTGGGTTCGAATCCCGGGCCGGGCGGTTTTCGTCTCCTTGTTTCCTTGGGCAAGAAACTTTACTCTACTTGCTCGGTGGTCGGACAGTCACGTTAAGCCGTGGGTCCCCTGTATGAATAGACTCCTTCATGGGGTATGCATGTTATGCAAGTACTTGTATGATTGATTGATTGATTTGATTGCAATATAGCCAGATAAACTTTGAACCTACTAAAGGTCAATTGCACAGTTAATATATGTGGACTTTACCGCTTAATGTTACAATAAATTGAACTATATCGTAGTGGGCAGTACATGCATTTTTTAGGGTGGGGGTTTGAAATATTAAACAATTGTAAAAGGGTGGGAGTTCATATTTTTCTACTGGGTGGATTGATATAAAGGGTGAAAGCAGACTATAGAGGGTGGGAGTGCTTCAGACTCCCAAGCTGTGCAACTATATTTACAAAACAAAATGGGAAAAAATAAGAATAAGAAAATAAAAATAATCCTCGGGCTTATAAAGTTAAAATAGGAGAGGTGATATTTCAGTAATGCTTTTGCATGTTAGTCTACAACATTATAATAGCACCAGCATTTCAAGTGAATGTAAGAAACATTTAAATTGCTAAAAAGGAGGTGGGGGTGGAATTTTCAGTATCAAGGATGCCTTTATAAAATGGTTGGGGGTAAAATAAAAAGGGCGGGGGTCTAATTCCACTGCCAACTATGTAATTATATACTTTGAATACATTCTTTGATAGAAAAGACTTACATCAATGTGTGTGTCCTTTTCATTTTTTCAGTGACTATACGGATCTCAAGTGTCATTTTGGTGAAGAGCACTACCTCTGTGACGATGATGACTGTGCCAATGAAGAATTCACTCACGCTTTCCGCTCTGAGATTGACCTCAAAGCTCATAAGGCCATGGTTCACAGTAAAGGGATGAGCAAGGCACAAGTGCGCCAGGCAAGGCAGCTGGATATTGAAGTCAACCTTCCACCAAGGCAGAGAGAGAGTTACAGAGGCAAGTGCAATGTTTTCTCCAAATTGTAAAAAATGTTTGGGCCATAGACTGGGGTCACAGATATGGAGGGGAAAATACCAGACTCGGGGCCTTTTTGTGTGGTAAGGGAATCAGATTGGAGTTATTTGGACTATGCCAACGATGCATCACATAAAAATGTCTATACTCTATAAACCTTGAAGTATGCAACAAGAAATCAGACTCTGTTACGTGACCCATAGCATATCCCTTGTATTTTACAACATTGTGATTTGTGAACTGGTGGTTTTGTATTGTGTAAGAGATTATGAATGATTGATTAACACCAAATCACTGTGTATTAATATTTTTTGACATGAATTCTTCATGATTTTGGTATATTTTTGGGCTAATTTTGTTGCTAACACATGGACAAACATTGAACATAAGTTAATTTGAATATTCAGCAAGAATTTTTAAAATGTTAAATTCCAGAAATACGGACTAATTTACTTCCCCGTATGGTCATATTGGTTTTTGTGCGTTAATCGACTGCTTGTTGCATACTTCCAAGGTTTACAAAGTATAAATGTACGAATTTGTAAACACACATTCAGTGTTTACATATAGTTCACATAAAGTAGTATTGCAAGGTTCCCCTCAGTGTGAAACCTGATCTCTGCGCATAAAATAAAATTAGGCAGGACTTGGTGAACAGAATACACCTAAGTTTCAACCCATGGCTGACAATGCTACTTAGTGGTGTAGGCAGTATGGTGTTTCCCTCTCTATTATGTATCCAAATGGCAGCCAGGCAAAAGGCTTATCCTCTGTCTTGGAAGAAATTTGTATCATTGAGTTATTCTCTCTCAATGATACAAATTTACTATTAAGGATTTAGTGTGGAGATGAAATAAGAAAAGAAAACATCTCCATTCTTCTATTACTGGAAGATTAACAATGTTTACCTACAATTAATTTAATTTAAATGGAGTATGTTTGAGATTTGGCCGAAGAAGGTTTCACACCTGTTAGCTGATTTGTACCTGATTTCTCTGTAGGAGTACACTGAATATGATGCCTTGATATGCAGAAGTGAACATGGGAAGGTAACCAACCTTTTGAAAATAAAATGGATTTCCAGGTTATAAAATTTCTCAGACTAACAACGTTTGTTTCTTCCTGTTTGTATATTTGTTTGAAAACATCACACACTAAACTTCTTACAGTGATGAGAAAGTTCCTCTTTTCAGCTGATTTCCTCGTTTTTGATCATGTTGATGTGCTAAAATTTTAGCTTTTCATTCATTTTCAGCCCATTTTTGTCCTTTTACCCAACTTTACGAAGCTTTTCCTCGTTTTTGTCAACTGGCCTGTCACATCCCTGTTTTTAACACAGTGAACTTCAGCATGCACGATGTCTGACTAATGAATTTGTTATTGATTCTATCCTCAGGATCTGGGAGAGGTCGTGGCAGGAGGTATCATGACAGGTAGGTTATATTCAATTCTTAGTCACTGAGTGCGATTTCACTTCCTAATAAGGAATTTTGCCCATCCATTATGAGATGATAGATGACAGTGCGTTCAGCGTGAAACGCAGTGGTGCCGCGCGTTGAAAATCACGGCGCGATGCAGGTATGCGCACACATCCGGCGCGAACAGCTTTACTGGATTTGGAATATTTCATGTTTGAATAGGGGTGTACGTTTTTCCAATTATAATGTTTATAGTTTTTTCGTAATGGGCACCCCCTGCGGGGGCACCCATTACTCAAAATAATGTA